>CM063500.1:607500-612500 GCA_032207245.1 Pardosa pseudoannulata | reverse complement strand
AAAATACGAAAAGTTAGTTAAAAAATTAAATAATTTTCGATCTATTGAGATTTAACTAAATAAGTAAATTTATGCGCAAAACGCCCGCTCTCGGTACAATTCCGCAGTGAAATGTACCCGCACACAATGTGTTAAGCAGGAAAAATTCTTAAACGGAAAAACTACAAAGATACATCATGAAAAATATTTCAATCGAAATTTTATTAGCAATTCCTTATTTAATTTTAACCCGTCTGGGAGATGTCAGTCATTTGACATGCCAAAGTAGATTTTGGCCTCTCTGAGACATCAATAGCTATCTCCAGCAGACATCGGGTAGCATAATATTAAATCATTTATATATTTAACTCAAGCTTCTATTCTGTTCTGATTAGACTGTTCAAGATTCATGTACCCTTAAAAATAATATATGAAGCACATCAACTTAGAAGTGTAAAAAAAATGTAACTTCCTCTAACTATTTGAAAATGATTTAAAATATTTTATACCTTACAGAAATACCAACTTTATACTATTATATAATTATTGGCGGTTAACATCATACATAAACCTTATTAAATGTTACATAGCAATGCAAATCCCCTATATAATAATAGCCTAAGTTATCTATCCGTCTGTCCTCGAATTTATGAATAGGTTGTAACTGGAACGGATAAAGGCATCCATATTGGATTCTTAATGAGTTAGGGTTAGCAACGCTCGAAATCCACCCTTCCCCCCTTTTCTAGCATTTAATGCCATTAGTTCAAACCCTATTTTCCCCGGTTAAGAGCACGCGATTAAATTTGTCAATTTATCACATAAAAATAGGTAAAAATAAATTTTATTTTTCTAGCTTCATGCCGTCATTCCTTTAACCCTCTCATTTAATAATTTCTTATTTTAAATTATTTAAATAACGTCTGCACTATTTTCATACGTTTTGTCACTGAACTTAAATATTACGTAAATAATTTTCTTTTATATTTGACTTAAAATTCTATCTACCGCCAGGGTGTAATGGGAATGATAGTTTCATTCTTTTACTTCCATTAATTACTGGGGGGGGAAGGGAAAAAATCGATAATTTTGACGTAGTTGAAAAACACTTTGAATTATCTTTCTAAATGACTTCAACGTGATTCTAAACTGCATTCATAGTATCGGAAGACTTTAGACGTGTGAGAAGATAAACAAGTTATTGAGGATCCCGAGATTTCCTTCACGAACCCCAGCGTGATACGCACTCTGAATTTTCGAACCTTGGTGTGACAGCCGACTGTGCTAATCGTCAGTCGGAGGTGATAGTGTCAACGTTTATTACCGGCACTACTTAGCTAACAATTCCAGTGATTAGAAGCCCTAGCCATACTGTATCCGGTATCCCATGCATCCTTATTGTGTGAATGTTAGTCTAGATTAAATAGTTTTCTAGTCTGTTTCATTGACGGTTTCGCCTACCATATCCCCAGTACTTTACAGTGGGTACAAAAATAACTGTATATATAGGAAAACGTACTAGTACGTGTCCCGCATACAATGTGTTAAGCTGGAAAACTTTTTAAACAGGAACTTCTTATGCGGTTTCCCTTGTTTAAGTATCGGAAGAGAAGAGGTAAGAAAGGTGATGATTTAGAAAGAGGAAGATCAAAACGATTTGTTAATACAATCTGAAGTTAAAAATCAGTTTTCCCTCCATATGAGTTTTAACATTTGACGCAAAAATTAAATGGTGTAGACTCCTATTAGAAGCTCCACCTCAAAAGCGAGAAAAATATGTGCAAATTAGTGGATTGAGTTCGTCGTATCAGCTGCCGAGGAAGCATAAACTGTCCAACTTACTTAAACAAACAAACAAGCAAAAAACAGCCAAATCTTTGTTCCCCCCGAAGGACTTTCGACATTCAAGTCATTTCATTTTCATATGTCAGCCACCGTTACGTTAAACATTCAAATTATGAGTCTTTGATCAACTCTCCTTTAATCTCTAATGACCCTTATCTACTTTTCTTGGTTTAAACCAACGAATCCTTCCCATTCCTTACCTGGAAAACAAACTTTTCAATTATTTTCAATGATCACTCTTATTCTTTTCCATGGACTTTCAACATTCAGGCCTTTTCATATGACAACCATCACTACTTTAAACATTCAAATTAGGAGCCTTGAACCAACCTTTCTTTAATCTCTAATGACCCTTATCTACCTACATCCTTGGTTTAAACCAGCAAATCCTTTCCATTCCCGGTACCTTCACTAAAAAACAAACTTTTTAGTAACTTTGAATGACCACGCTTATTCCATTCTATGAACATACTTCCATGGACTTTCGACATTCGGGCCTTTTCACATGTTAACCACCAACCACTTTATAAAACATTCAAATTATGAAACTTTCACCAACCCTTCTTTAATCTCTAAATCCTTCTCTACTTTTATCCTTGGTTTAAAACAGCCTTTTCTTCCAAATCACAGTACACCTTCACTGGAAAACAAACTTTTCAGTTATTTTCAATGGCCATGCTTACTCTATTCCATGGACTTTCGACATTCTCTCCTTTTCATATGTTCGTTAAACATTCAAATTATGAGCCTTTGACCAACCGTAATTTAATCTTTAATGACCCTTATCTACTTATGTCCTTGGTTTAAACCAGCAAATCCTTCCCATTCACAGTAGTGCTTTCACTGGGAAACAAACTTTTTAGTTACTTTCAATGGCCACGCTTATTCCATTCTATGAACTTACTTCAATGGACTTTCGGCATTCGGGTCTTTCCCCATGTTAACCACCAACCACTTTATAAAACATTCAAAATATGAAACTTTCACCAACCGTTTTTTAATCTCCAAATCCTTCTCTACTTTTATCCTTGGTTTAAAACAGCATTTTCTTTCAAATCACAGTACACCTTCACTGAAAAACAAGCTTTTCAGTTATTTTCACTGGCCACGTTTACTCCATTCCATGGACTTACGACATTCTGACCTTTTTCATTTGTTCTTTAAACATTCAGATTTTGAACCTTTGACCAACCCTCCTTTAATCTCTAATGACCCTTATCTACTTACGTCCTTGGTTTAAACCAGCAAATCCTTCCCATTCACAGTACGCCTTCACTGGAAAACAAACTTTTCAGTAATTTTCAATGGCCACGTTCAGATACGCTCCTCCTGTGTAAAGAAAAGAAGGAGCATTGTAGATATCTCACCACGGGGGTACAGGACTTTAATGCAATGTTCATAACATTTTTCATGCGCAAAACGCTGTATAATTTTAATTGGATCCTTTCCTAAAGTTTTTTTTTTCGGAGGGAGCGCTAAGTGAATTACTCTGCTGCCACAACCAGTGACGAAAGTTCTTGTTTTTTTTTTCTCCCACTTTATTTTTTTAAAGAATTGAAAAAGGTCTGCAACCAAATCGAGATTCACATCAGCGGGAGATCTTTTCACTGTAATCACAAAAGATTCGATCAATAGGAATCGCCCCTCACCTCTGCGCATCCCCGAATGTGTGGCACAGCAGAGGGTATTGTGGATTCTCGACCGGCTCATAACAAACGCCTGGCGGAAAGTGATTAAAACGAAAGTTCGAAATTCTCATCAGGAAAACACGTTATATGAACAATACAGGAGACAACAAGTGAGAATGACTTATTATCCAAACCGTTAAAGAAAATTGAGCCAATTTTACTTCCTTCAATGAAGTAAAAGTTCTGCTGTAACCACGAAAATTTTCGGATTTCAACGGGATTCAACATCATTTCACGGTTTGGGTTGGAGCACTAGGTTGGACTTGTTTTGTTAATGAGATACACTTCTCAAAACCGATTATCAACAACGACAAAATTCTATGCCCACAGGACGATTAGACACAAAGAATACTGGTATTAAAATCAGCTCCCTAACCATTACTCCAATCGTTGGCCCGATTAACTGGAAGAAGACCAGATCGAAGTCTACACAGGATGGTTCAACCTACTAAGACATACCAGTTTCCCACAACAACACAATACTTACAACATATACTAAACTATAAAAAATCGAAAACATACCTAAGTCGAAATTCTATTTGAATAATTTTACTGATCTTTTTACGTGGAACTTATATCGTTAAAATGCATAAAAAGCATTAAAACTAAAATCCGTAAAAATTAAAATTTAATATTTTTGTTGGCTAGTTAATCAATTACAATATTTATCTTAACTTCATTTGTCCATGACTATTTAACACAGCTAAGAAGACGATCTTGTTCTATTGTGTTTCTCAAATAACTAGCATATAGCCCGTCATATGACGGGATCAGCAAAATTATCTTGCAACAATTTAGGGATCTGAGAATTTTACTGCACCAGAAAAAAAAATCGATGATTAAATTTAAATTTATCACATATGTACCTAATCTATTATTTAAGCCAAATGTAAAAGAAAATTAGTTACATAATATCTAAGTTCAGTGATAAAAGAGTGTACACATGAAAATAATGCAGACGATATTTAAATAATTTAAAATAAGAAATGATTAAATGAGAAGGAATAACGTTATAATGCTGGAAAAAATGTTATTTTTATCTATTTATTATGTGAAAAATTGATAAATATAATCCTTTTCTCTTAACCGGGGAAAATATGGTTTGAAAAAATGGCATTAAAGGCTCGAAAAGAGGGGAAGGGATGGATTTCGAACGTTTTAAATAAGACAGTATTTTTTGCTGTGATATGAAGCATATTTAATCAATTTTAATTTAAAACAGGACCGATCGTTTAAGAGAAGATAAACTTTACGCGCTTTGAATTTTTATAGCCCTAACTCATCAAGAATCCAATATGGATACCTCTATCCATTCCAGGTCCAACCGCTTCATAAATTCGAGGACAGACGAACAGATAACTTAGGCTATTATTATATAGGGGATTTTTCTCCTTCGGAACGTTGAACATTTTGCTTATAAATTAGGGTTGCTCAAGCCCGCAAACCTAGCTCCTGGGCGAGCGTTTGCGTGAATCCACAATTTAGCTC
>CM063500.1:567500-602500 GCA_032207245.1 Pardosa pseudoannulata | reverse complement strand
GAGGAAAATCGTTCAATGTTAAAGAACTTATCCGATACCACCATGTATCTGGTGAAAAAGCAACGTATTCAGTTAAAGGTTTTATCCCACAGCAATATATACATGTTGAAAAGGCAACGTATTCAGTTAAAGGCCTTATCCCACAGCAACATGTACTTGTTGAAAAAGCAATGTATTCAGTTAAAAGCCTTATCCCATAGCAACATGTATGTTTGAAAATACAACGTAGTCAGTGAAAGGTCTTATCTAACAGCAACATGTACGTGATGTAAAAACGATGTATTCAGCCTTATCCCACAGCAACATGTACGTGTTGAAAATGCAACGTATTTAGTTAAAGTCCTTGTCCCATAGAAACATATACGTGTTTAAAATGCAATGTATTCAGTTAAAAGCCTTATCCAACAACAGCATGTACTTGTTGAAAAAGCAAGCAATTTATTAAATTAAAGGCCTTATCCCACAGCAATATGTACGTGTTGAAAATGAAACGTATTCAGTGAAAAGTCTTATCCCACAGTAACTTGTACTTGTTGAAAATTCAACGGTCAGTGAAAGGCATTATCTACCAGCAACATGTACGTGTTGAAAAACAACGTATTCAGTTAAAGGCTTTATTACACGTCAAGATGTTCGTTTATGATTCCTTTTAAGGATGAAAAATGTACAAATTTATTGTGTTACGGCGAAATATTTTCTAGAGATATTTTTAGCTCAAGTTGACTTGTGACAAGGCCTTTAATCGGTTGAAATATTTTCGTTGTAATATATCAAAATAATTTCACTTTAATATTTCCTTAAAAACCTCTCCTCTCCCATTCTGATTCCTTAAAATCTTTTTCCCAGACTCTAAATGCCTTAATCAAAGGAGCGTTCTGGACTTAAAATTCTTTCTATCCGTAACCCAAAGCTTTCTATCCTATAAATGTAAATTTTCTGTCTATTCAACATGTTTCCCAGCTGTCGCCGCCAAATTGCTCCGCATTTTTCCTGATCTTACACTTAAATTCGCTGAGTAAGGGGGGAAATTCTTTCTGGCTTTGCTCTTGGGTGCACCTCTGTTCGAGCAGAGTGATTTTTGTGTTTTTCTCTTGTCTGTCGTTGACTAGTAAAGATGTCCGTTTTAGCAGCTCTGAAATAATTAGATTAATTAGACTTGTGCCGTTCTCTTCAATGTCGGCCTACTGCATTTTTATTACTGCTAGCTGTTTAGGCTTCTCCTTGCCCAGTAGCCCGGGCAAGTAAAAAGAAAAGGGCTACATAATTATTGTGACCAGTAGGTATTATTTTGATAGATTATATATATATATATATATATATATATATATATAAAAGACCAATTTCTAAATGAAAATCATAATACAGTTTAAATGACTATAAAATTGCATATTAAGAGTTAAAAATAAGAAGACCGGGAAATAATTTTAAAAAACTAAAAGTAGATAATGTAAATGAAAATAACTAAAGAATAGTTGGAAACTTAATAAAGAAGACTGAAGAATAACTATAACGAAAAATGTAAACAATTGAAAAAACATAATAATTCAGAAGCAAAAGTAAAATAATAAATTTGTAGTATAAAAATATTAGGAAGAAAAAAAATAGTAATACAAAAAACCTACGATAAGAATTTAATGATGAATAATAGTAAATATTAAAAAAATTACTCATAAATCACAATAAAAATAGAGGAAAATATTCAAAATTTTAAAGATATAAATACTTTTAAAACTAATAAAATTTGTCATAAAAGAAAGCTGAGAAGTAGATTTAAAAAGGAATAAAAAATAATCAGTATAACATCAAATAAAAAAATTGAAAGTAAATCAATAATTACTGAAAAATGCATATTTTAAAGTAAAAATATGTATGGTAAAATGAAACGGGGAGTGACTGTACTAACGAATAATAAATATAATTTTAAGGATTAAGCTTTTGGATCTATTTTAACCCTTGCCTGTGAAATATATTGAAGAAAAACGTGCCGAAAACGGAAGAAATTTTTTTTCTTTATTATCATCAAAATGTTAGAAATAAATTATTTTTGAAAAAAAAATTAAACGAAATAACTATTATTTTAAACTATAGTTAAATTTACTTATGATAAGAAAGTATTCAACGATGATAGTGGTTTAGAAGTTATTTAACACTTCTAAAAAATAGTTTTAAACATAATTGCTAAACTTTAATCCCTTGCCTGGGGAATATATTTGAGAATGGAAAAAAAATTCTGCTTCATTTTATTCGTTATTGTCATTAAAATGTTGTGACATGAAAAATGTTATGAATGTTATGTTGTGCTATAATGAAATGAATGTAGATTATTTTTGAAAAAACAATTTAGACGAAATAACTATTATTTTCAATATTTTCACATATATGGGAAATGTTAATGGATTACAGTATTTCTTGCTCAAATGACAGTAAAATAAATCCAATGACATAATTTTCTGGATAAAAATAATAAACTAATATAACAATATTGTTATCTATATTGGTTCTCATGATTGGTTCTCGTGTCCCTCAGATTCCTTTGAATTTCACAAATCCTTTATAGTATCCGAGAAATAGCAACAAATGGATCGAAACTGCCGAGCTTTTCATGAAAAGTATCTCTATCTATTGGTAAAATAACAAATTAAATATTATTCATTGGACGAACCAATTTAGGGCATCACGGAATTGAAATACCTTTTTTACTCTTGCCCGAACTGAGGTCGGGCATTCCAAAATGGGCTCATTTGCCTTGCTTGAACTGAATTCGGCTGTCAGAAGCAGGGAGTTAAAGCGTTGTCTTTATAACACAATCTTTATGCAGTTGTTATTTACAGAGCCGTAACAAGGATGTGCAAGGAAAGTAACAAGGAGTGGCACTTGCCACGGACGCATCAGTCTTAGGGGCACCGCACCGTAAGGTAAACTGGGTGAGAAAGAGGATCATTCGCCCCAAACAGAAATAAGGAAAAGTTGACAAAAAATTCATTTTTATTTAAAAATCCAATTAATTTAAAAACTATTTTTTTTTAATTTTTTTTATTTTTAACGTGTTTTTAGAGATTAAATTTGTTATAGATTCTTACAAAATAATTACCAAATAATCCTAATATGCTTGAATATAAATCCGGGTATTCGTTTTAAATTTTGAATTTACTAAAGTTATTAAAACTAAATTTAAATTTAGATATTCGCCACTTTTTCATGAAAATTCAACGTCTAAATAAAAAACGTTCCTCTAAAACATACTCTTCAGTTTAGCAGCAAAATCATATACCGAAAGTGTTCAAAAATATTTTTAAGTATTAATAAGGTGAAAATAGAAGAAAAAAATTATAAATTAATATAGATTTATACTAGACTTATCGGAAAAGAGGAATTTTATTTATTACATAAAATTTATGTTTTCTTTTAATTAGGTACTAAGCAATTGTACGAAAACTTACTGAACAAAATATTTAGGGATCTGAAATGTTTCCTACTTCATAGAATTTGAAAATCTTTAACCTCTAATTATTTCAGAATTTTTAACTAAACTAAACTTCAACTAAGATACTACGCTGATATAAGTCATGCGTTATACTCTTATATCACAGCATAAACTTCTATTTCATTTTCATTATTTAACTAAATATGGGAGAGAATCAAATAAGATTCCCCTATATATATAATAATAGCCTATGTTATCTGTCCGTCTGTGCTCTAATTTATGAAGCGGTAGGACCTAGAATGGATAGAGGCATCCATATTGGATTCTTGATGAGTTAGGGTTAGCAAAATTCGAAATCCCCCCTTTCCTCCCTTTTTCAATGTTTAATGCCATTATCTCAAGCCCTATTTTCCCCGGTTAAGATCAGGTAATTAAATTTATCAATTTATCACATAATAAATAGGTAAAAATAACATTTGTTTCTAGCATTGTGACGTCATTCCTTTAACCATCTCATTTAATCATTTCTTATTTTAAATTATTTACTGCATTATTTTCATACGTTTTATCACTGAATTTAGATATTGCGTAATTAATTTTCTTTTATATTTGGCTTAAATAATAGGTTAGGTACATATGGAATAATTTTAAATTCAATCATCGATTGTTTTTTGTTGCAATGAAAACTTTACCACCGGTATTAACAACAAATTCTTTTCATAAAAGTCTAGGAGTCTATTTCAAGAACTAATAAATATCCAGCTTTTAAGTGATATATCTTTGAAAATTAAGAAGTCTCTTCGTTTCTGTGTTTATTTTTGACACATAACCACACGGTTTGCAATCGATTCGCTAAATTTTGAACATCATTTATATATACCACCATACAATATTACAACCTCTGCTGTCCATCCTATCTCGTAATATGACAAGTTAAATTAAAGTTGGAAACTAACATATGGTCAGGAAAAATAAACAAATTATTGAGCGCGTACCAGATAATCCTCATCCAAAAAAACAAAATGTTTTTCGCCTGCTTTATAGGGTACTTTACAATTCTGGAAAATTAAAAACTTTACTCATTCCGCCATATGTCGGGCTATATGCTAGTTTACCATAAACAGTAATACAGTACTTGGTGTTACATAGTTAAGCTTAACACAATTTTTGTTGCTTTTAAAATGGGAGTGAAAACCACAGGCTGTGTAAACTGATTCCGAATAATATGAATCCGTGTTGCCATCCAAAAAGTAAACTCTATTTATAGACATTGGCACTTATTCATTTTTACTCATTAAATTATTACAATAATTGATAACAATATAATATACTAGTATATAACCCATGTGACGGGATCAGTAAAATTTTTAATTTTTCAGACGTGTAAAGTACACCTATAAGGCAGGTAAAAAAAGGGTTTGCTTTTTGGCTGAGAATTATCTGGTACACGCTCAATAATTTGTTTTTCTTCATACTCTTCTAAAGTCTCCCGATATTGTAAATGCAGTTTAGAAACACGTTGAATTCATTTAGAAAAATAATTCAAAGTTTTCTGAGGTACTTCGAAATTATCGTGAATCACTTCCCAAATTTTTCCACAGTAATTAATAGAAATAAAGGAACGAAACTATCATTTCTACTACACCCTGGAGGTAGACAGAATCGATTAATACCGGTAATAAAATTTTCATTGCAACAAAAAATAATCGATGATTAAATTTAAATTTAGCACATATGTACCTCATCTGTTATTTAAGCCAAATATAAAAAAAATTAACGTAATATCTAAGTTCAGTGACGAAAAGTATGAAAATAATGCGTATTTAACGTATTTAAATAATTTAAAATAAGAAAAGATTAAATGAGATGGTTAAAGGAATGATGTCATAGTGTTAGAAAAAAATTATTAAAACTATTTATTATGTGACAAATCGATAAATTTAATCGCCTGTTCTTAACCGAAGTAAATAGGTCTTGAAATAACGGCATTAAATGCTAGAAAATGAAGGGGTGAATTTCGTTTCGATGAGCACCTCAGGGGTGAAAGTACACTAGTGTGCAATACTTAAGCAAAGGGTGGTGTTTTTGCCATAACTCCACGAGAAATTATTTGAGAGACATGAAATTCCGAAACGAGGGAGAGTATTATGTACGTAGAGAATGACGAAAGCATCGGCGCTGAAAAAGGAAACAATGCATACGGTATGGAATTCAAATGGATTGGCCAGCTTACTCCCCTGATTTAAATCCCATCGAGCATGTGTGGGATGCTTTCGGGAGACTCATTGCAGCACGCTTACATCCTCCGGAGAACACCCAACAAGTCAAACAGATGCTGATTGCGGAATGGGCACTCCTACTGAAAGAATTGTTAGACCTGCTGGTTCTGAGTATGCGGAGACGGTGCGAAGCAACCATTGAAGTTAGGGGAAGGCATATCCCATATTAAAGAGCATCTGATTGTTGTTCTTCCTCTTGGTTAGACAATCATGATTTACTATACTATAAGTTCAATAAAGCTCGTTTTTATTTGATTCCATACCGTATGCATTGTGTTCCTTTTTCAGCCCCGATGCTTTCGTCATCCATTACGTACAAAATACTCTCCCGCATTTCGGAATTTCATGTGTCTCAGATGATTTATCATGGAGTTATGGCAAAAAAAACCACCTATTGCTGAAGTTTTGCACAGTGTACGACTAGCTTAAGTAGTTCCTCGTAATTTTGAAGCAGGGACCAAGCAGAAGACCCATAGGCCTGGTTTGCCATCCCCAGAGCTATTGATTGAGAACTTGGAGGACTTTGTGACCACGAACATATTTTACGTACCCCAGTCACCTTTAACGAACACGGCGGATCTTAGGCCAGTTCGGCTCCGAACCCGCAACCCTCCAGTTGCGAGAGCGTTGCCTTTGCATACTGAGCTACCGCGCTTCTAATTATGCATTTTTTAACTTATAATATTATACATTTTTATGGACATTTAATAGTTTTCAGAATGACATACTTTAAGTCTGAAATTTGAAAAATATCTAACGGAAAAGGGGTAAAATTATAGAACACCAGTATATTAGAATAGTAGTAGAAAAGGTTCACACAAAGAATTATTAACAGTTAAAAATGAACGAAGAGCACACAAATTTGTTTCGTTTGCACATTTCTTATTCTTTTCCTTACATTCCACAGTTGATTACCGGCGAAGGCTGTGTCAGCTAGTTTATACCAACTTAATATATCCAATACCATTTTCCTCTAGCGATCGATACTAAGCCATTGCTCCCTACTGTCAAGCCATCAGGTATATGAAAAGTTCATTTTTTTAATTGGATTTTCATCTTTGCATCTCTGTATATGTCTCAGTCATGATATTTGTGAAACTTCAATAATCTTTGCTATATTAGGTTCTCCTTATTTTTGTTGTATTTCTATATAATTTCTTATCCCGTATATTCTGTTTTCTTTTACTACTCCGTAAATTTTTCTCAGTATTTTTCTTTCAAAAATCAACAGTTTATTTTTGTTTGCTCTATTTATTGTCCAATACTTGCTGCCTTATAAAACTGCATCTAATTAGCTTCTG
Source organism: Pardosa pseudoannulata (assembly GCA_032207245.1). Lineage (NCBI taxonomy): Eukaryota > Metazoa > Arthropoda > Arachnida > Araneae > Lycosidae > Pardosa > Pardosa pseudoannulata. The sequence continues at coordinate 595,496 of CM063500.1, read as the reverse complement.
CATTTTTTGTTTTATATATTTATATATTTTTTCTAATTCATGTTTATTAAGTTTTAACAACGTAATATTCTAATACTTGTTTTTATTTTTCAGATCTGCTTTAGAAACTACATTCATTGCAGAAGGACTGACTCTAGCAGCCCGAGACAAAAAATTTAAAATCCCGTTCCACTCCCCTTTGTTAAAAATGACTGTTAAAAAAGAAAAATTATATATGTAAAAATTTATATTTATAAAAAACCATAACATCCCCTATACAATAATAGCCTAAGTTATTTGTCCGTCTGTCCTCGAATTTCTGAAGAAATTGGACCTGGAATGGATGGAGGTATCCATATTGGATTCTTGATGAGTTAGGGTTAGCAACGTTTAAAATCCTCCCCTTCCCCTTTTTTCTGGCCTTTAATGCCATTATTTAAAGCCCTATTTTCCCCGGTTAAGAGCAGGAAATTAAATTCATCATTTATAGATCATCACATTATAAATAGATGAAAATAACATTTTTTCTCTAGCATTATGATGCCATTCCTTTAACCATCTCATTTAATCATTTCTTATTTTAAATTATTTAAATATCGTATGCATTATTTTCATACGTTTTATCACTGAACTTAGATATTACGTAAATAATTTTCTTCTATATTTGGCTTAAATAATAGAATAAGTACATATGTGATGATTTTAAATTTAATCATCGATTATTTTTGTTGCAATGAAAATTTTATCACAGGTATTAACAACAAATTCTATCTATCTCCAGGGTGTAGTGAGAATGATAGTTTCATTCCTTTACTTCCATCGATTACTGTGGAAAAAAATTGGCAAGAACTTATCGATAATTTCGACGTGCCTAGAGGAGTATGCAATTTTCGACTGCATTAGAGGAGTATGAAGATAAACAAATTATTGAGCTTGTACCAGATAATTCTCAGCCAAAATGCAAACCATTTTTTTTACTTGCCTTATAAGATACTATATAATTCTGGGAAATTAAAAATTTTACTGATCTCGTCCCATGAAGGGCTGTATGCCAGTAAGCTAATAAACACGAAGAAAAAAAATTCAAAACAAATAGAAAATTAAGCAAAAAAATCTAAAAATTCGTGTTTTATTTCTGTTATTTCTTCACACTCCCATTAAATTTTTAAATCGATTTATTCAGCTGTCGAAACAATTCTACCTATGTAGCAGCCTGTTCTGGGCTATTAGCTACCGGTGGGAAAGATAGTATTTGGCCATCCCTTGTCAGTATTTCGCAGCTTCCTACCAATACGAATTCCCAGTAGATACATAACTTAGTCCGACTTATAGAGACTTACTATTATATTTATATGACTAATTATTGACAAAGGATAAAAAAAATTAAATATATGTCAAAGCGCAGCATTAGTAGAACACTACTCCATGACTTTTACAAACTGTGAGTGGCAACGGCGAAGAAGCTCGCGCGACAGCCGTTAGAGACAGACAGAATGATGTACAACAACGCGTTGGCTAAAAACTGAAATCGAAAACGATAATGTTAAGTGTTTATGATGTTGAATTTCATGATGATCTACCTAATCGTTTAATTGTTTTTGTTCTTTGAAATTAAATATTCCTGTTTTCTGAAATGTGCGTGATTTGTTTTATCATATATATATATATATATATATATATATATATATATATTATATATATATATATATATATATATATATATATATATATATATATATATATATATATATAAAAATATATATATATAACAAAATGCAACCATAAATTGCATTCTTTTTTGCTTTCTTATCTGTCATATCATCAATAATATAATATAATATAACTAGGATATGGCCCGTCATATGACGGGATCAGTCAAATTTTTAACTTTTCAGAATTGTAAAGTACCCTATGATGCAAGTAAAAGCATGGTTTGAGTTTTGGCTGCGAATTATCTGGTATACGCTCAATAATTTGTTTATCTTCATAGTCCTCTAAAGTCTCCCGAAATTCTGAATGCAGTTTAAAATCACGCTGAATTCATTTAGTCAAACCGTGTGGTTATGTATACAAAACAAACACACAAACGAACAAACTTCTTAATTTTTAAACATATATAACTTAAACGCTAGATATTTATTAGTCCATGAAATAGACTCCGAGATGAAAAGAATTTGTTGTTAATACCGGTGATAAAATTTTCATTGCAACAAAAAATAATCGATGAATAAATTTAAAATTATCGCATATTACCTAATCTATTATTTAAACCAAATATAAAAGAAATTTATTTGCATACTATCTAAGTTCTGTGATGAAACGTATGAAAATAATGCACACGATATTTAAACATTTTAAAATAAGAAATGAATAAATGAGATAGTTAAAGGAATGATTTCATATGCTAGAAAAAAATGTTATTTTTGAAGGGGTGGTTTTCGACCATTTTAAATATGACAGTATTTTTCATTGTGATATGAAGCATGTTTATGCCAATTTGTTTTAGAATCAGACCGATAGGAGAATATAAACTTTACTCCCTTTGAATTTTGCGAATCCTAACTCATCAAGAATTCAACATGGATGCTTCTATCCATTCCAGGTCCAACCACTTCTTAAATTCGAGGACAGACGGACAGATAACTTAGGCTATTATTATAAAGGGGATTCTAATTTTTTTATGTAATTACTTTTCAATTGCTAATAATACTATCTAAAGAAATGGAGAGACAGAACAATATGGTATCAAAATATTATATCTTACGTTTTACCGTTATTATAACTCTGCATGCTTTTTAGCTATCATTTTTGAAAAAATTTAAGTAAGAATGCTTTTAAATATGACTTAATATATTGCAAAATAATCTATTTTTAAATATCTATGAATGTGAAGATAAAATATAACTCAGATTTATGACAACTATTCGTAGATTCGAAAAGGAATAGATTTTCTTACTAAGTACTTTCAGTAAAATCCTCTTTTTCTAAGAAAGCTTCAGATAACACACTTTAATGTTTTTAATTCCATCGGCCGTACTAGAGATTTGGTTGCATGCACGCATTGTTACCTACTATAGTCTGTGAATACACAGGGTTATCAAGAAATAAGTTCCCCACTGTAGAATACGTTTGATTGTTTCAAATGAGATACAATAACTACAGATAATTCAAATGATGCTGTAGACATTTATTACATAAAAATTTTTAGTACAAAATCCATCTATAGGTGGCCATGGGATACATATAAACACATTTAATATGATTTATAAATACTAAATAATATTGAAAAATAGCCTTACAGGTGTTCAATATGTCGCCCTTCATGTTCAACATTGTAATCGCTGCACCACATTTTCCAGAGCTGACCGGAATGAATCTGCCAGAATATCAAGAACATGCCACCGAATGCTGTCCTTCAGATTTGGCATAGATTCTGGTATTTGACGGTATATCTTGTCCTTCAGGAATCCCCACAACCAAAAATCACAAGGGGTGATATCTGGCGAACGGTCATCTTGCTTAAGGCTCTGCAGACATTGAACCTCCTCCTAGGGTTGTAACTAGGTCCATTAGCGCTAGTGGCAGAAAACTGTTCTGCGCCACTCTCACCAAATGTAGTGAGAAAATATATAAACATGTTTTCTTTTTCTATATCATATATTGAAAATAAACTCGCAAAATATTCTCTTAATTCTTAAAATGCTCCTTGTATATTAATTTTTAATTTTTTCTTCTATTTTTACCGTATTAATACTTAAATATTTTTTAACATTCTGGGAGATAAACTGAATAGTTTATTTGAGGAGAATATGTTTTATTTAGACGTTGAATTTTATAAAATATTTTCGAATTTTTAAATTCAAATTTAGTTTTAACAACATTAATAAATTTAAGATTTGAAACGAAAACCCGGATTTCTTTAAAGGCCCATTATGATTGTTTGGTAAACATTTTGTAAAAATCTGTAAGAAGTTTAGTCTCTAGAAGCATTTTAAATAAATAAGAAAATTCTCAAAAAAAAATAATTTTTAAACACATTGGGTTTTATAATAAAATAAATTATTTTTCAACTTTTCCTTATTTGTACTCGAGGCGAATCATCCTTTTACAGACCCCAATTACTGATGCGCCTGTGGCAAATGCCACCTTTGCCAAGCCCTAGTCACGGCCCTGTCTCCTCTTACCCGCTTCATACGACGGAATTCTTTTAGAATTGCAACGGAGTACTGCTGGTTCTGGTAAAACGGTTTTACCAGTAGTGCTTTTTCTTACAACGGAGGCATGATGTGCAGAAACAATAATCTAATACTTAACTCAAATTAAGGAAACTAAATCAATCCTACATGTACTGCAGCGCCACCTATCGGCAGACTTTCGTACTAAAACTTTATCTATAGTTCCAATCATATCTCATTTGGACCAATAGAACGTGTTCTAGAGTCCTCAGAAGTGGGAATTTATTTCTTGCTAACCCTGTAGAGTGAGCCCGTCAAGGTCACCGATTTTCCCTCGATTGTCAAGTGTAACTATGGTAACGACAGTTGAAGATTGAAACTCCCCCTTTATTTTCCTCTCTGCTACTTAACACATTGCGGGTACATTTCGCACCGAAATTGTACCGGGAGCGGGCGTTTTGCGATAAATTTAGTTATTCAGTTAAATCTCAATAGATCGAAAAATATTTAATTTTTTGACCAACCTTTCGTATTTTATATTGAAATATATAAACAAATACATAAACAGAAATATATAAATAACAACCATAAGATTTTTTAAGCAAAATATATATTTTTTAGTGGATAAATTTATAATACTAAAAATCAAATAGAAAAAGTAGTATATAGTTTTAATTTTTCCCGTTCTGTGGTTCCTCATCGACTGATGTAAATACTAGTTTTTATTTGTCTAAATTTTTCCAGAATCTGTGTAGTAAACAAAAACATTCGGCTCCGTTTTCCTGTATATACCGTTATTTTTGTACCCACAAACAAACCATGTTGTTACACTAACCAGTACTAGTACGTGACCCACAAACAATGTGTTAAGGATTTTCCCTATTTTAACATGACAACAAAAATGAATTTTTAAAAATTTATTTGCTTTGTTATATTTAACAAAATTTAGATTGAATGAATACCATTGTTTATTAACGATAAAATAATCTCATAGCTTTCTAAAAATGTTATTAAACATACAGAAGATGGAAAAAAAAATTAATGAAATCTGGTGAAATAAAGTGAAAGTTTATAATATATATTTATATGCATGACTGCAACTTTACTTTGTGCATGTAATATATATATATATATATATATATATATATATATATATATATATATATATATATATATATATATATATATATATATATATATATATATATATATATATATAACGTATTTTCTAAAGTATCAATTCTGGCTTGAACCTAAAAATACTTTAACAGTCATAATGTATTAGGTTTGGTTTGGTTTGGAGCCCTACGGTCTACACTTTTACATCACGAGGGATAACGACGCTAGAACCTACAGTTTATAACCGATTCCGGATGGCTACGAACACCCATGCCCCAATGGGATTCGAACCCACGAACTCCGGTACTAAAGGCCAGCGACCTAACCAATCGTCCATCGTTCAGCGTCATTATGTACTAAAAATAGATATCAAAAACTAAAAATGAATTAGAAGATCCAAAGCAGGTAAAAATATTAAAGAAATGCAACATATATATCTGGATGAATAATGCAATGCGATAAAGTCCATACGCAAATGAATCCAATCTTCAAATGATGTGTTGAAAATAAAAGCACCAGCGTCTGTTTTCCAGACTCTATCGTAGTAACTGATGACGTAAAGATCGAAAATTCATGACCTTGATGCGCCTATTCTAAATATACAGACTATAATCTCGCCTTGTCTATGTATTGTAACGACCCATTATATGACCCGAACGAAAGAAGAACGGAAGGTGACCCTTCGCAGCGGACAATTATTGTTAGAGGTGGGTAGATACGTGCGGTCCGAACAAAGCCGTTTGTGTACAGGTTTCCGACACAAAACAGAGGCAGTCGCTTCAGTGGAGGTAAATTAAAAGCTGTCAGTAGGCCGGAGGCAGTGTGTCTACGTCTTTATGATATTTATTGCCGCCAAGAGTGTTAATAATTATAAATCGAGTAACGTTGGGCCCTCATATGGATCAAGTTAACGGTGGCGCTAATGGATTTAGGATGGTTGGTCGGTTAACTTAAAGAACTTCGGCCACATCTGAAAACGCGTCAGTTGATCCAGGCGGGTCAGTTGACCACAAAATTGCGTCACCCTGGTCTAGAAGCTTCCGGAAGAACCACTCGAGGGGCAAACAGGACCCCTATAGAAGAGATTTTAGGAGAGGAGTTTTTTTTTTCTGTTTTGGTACAGCTTGAGAAGAGTCCACTCGTCTCTCCGAATTGCCGGAGCTTGCTTTCCTTCAGAGACCTCCAGCGTCTCTGCTTTCTGTTGAGAAGTCGACCTTCGACTTCGGGATCTCATTCCCGTTACCGCTAACACTGTTTTTACTTCGTGCTTTGAAGTAGGTCGCTGAGAGTGACACTTACTCTCATTTTGGATCGTCCTGCATCCTTTGATTCTCAACGAACTCGAGCGAGATACGTACTCTGAACGTTTCGAACATCAGTATAGAAGTTAGTTGTTCGGCTCATTCGAACGGTAGATTATAATGTCAGAGTCCCATACCGGCACTCATTACCGAACTGTTACTGTGTTACTAGCTTCAGTGTACCCACGTGTTGTATATTTTTAACGTTTATCTTAGCACGAGATCCCAGAAGTAATTGAATTTACTGAATCCTGTACATAGATGTATATAATTATTCACATGAATAAAGCATTTACCCAAGAGTAAATAGATGTTCAGCCTGTATCCTTGACAGCCTCACCTACCCTTACTCCAGTACGTCACAGTATGCTCTGTCCATACAGATTTGTTACAACAAATCACTACGCAGCACAATAGATTTTTTAAATATACTGTTACATTACAAATTTTAATTGCTTTAGTTAAAATTTTGATTAATTGTAATAAAATTTAATATAAAACAATTATGTTCCACGCTCCCACAGCATTAATAATTTCACTTTTAGAGTATTTATATATATATACATGTTATAATAAAGAAAAATGTGTTTTACGAATTCGAAACAAAATGTCTTCCTGGATAAGAATCTAGTTTGTCCGACCTTTGGACTGCTCCTGATTGAAGGCATATACTATCTTAAAGTTGTATTAACCGGATAGAGTTTCATGGCCAAAGAAAATTACCTTGAGATACAAAATGGCGATCGTGGAGCAGGTTGAGATATCGCTGCCACACGCTCTTTCTCCTTTGGATAATCGGGGGCGTAATAGAAAAGCCCCGGCTCTTTCGGGGCCAGGAAATTTATGCGTCTCCTCTGCCGGCACATTTGCATAATTAGCTCGATTTTTGCCTTCACCGTTCCCTGGTCGACAATGCGCTAATTAGGGGGGACAAAAGGGGCACAATTAAAAATTTTAAACGCATTTAGTGCGGTTTGGAGGATTCCTGCCATTGTTGCGTCTTTTAGGAGAGGCGGCTGTTTAAAAAGATCTAATTCCGCATTATCGATTTAGGTCGCGCGGATTGCTTTACACAAGTAATTGGTTCTTGCTTCATTGGACCCAAAGAAAAGCGACAGCGTGTGCGGTGTGACTCCGGATTGGGTTTTGCGAATAAGAAGCCAAAAGAGGGAGATGGCAAGCTCCATTGCGCTTCTTTGTCAAATTCGACGCACTGTGCTTTTGGAGCGAAGGTGTATCGATTGTGGTGGTTGGAAAAGTTTTTTTTTTTTCTTTTGCGTTTTATCGGGCGTACGTGCTGTGGCCAGAAGGAACGTGGCTTAACGAAGAATCTTTAGTAACCGAAGTCATATTTCGAAAATGGAAGAGTGGTTTCAACAGAAATCCTCTTTCACACATTTAAAGAAAGTCATCCTTTTTAAGCAACTGCTTGCTATGGGGTAATAGATAGTATATAGTTTTGGGGTCACTCCTATCAGTAACATTTTACTTTGTAATTGATGGTTTGGTTAGGTTTTGGAGCCCTACTGTCTACTTTTTGAAATACGACGGTTAATGAGACCTGGACCTACTGCTTAAAGCCGATTCCGAACTACGAACACCCATGCCACAGTGGGATTCGAAACCACGAACACCGATATCGATAATAGTGTCTTAACCATTTGGCCATTGTTTGGCCTTATAATTGATGATCCGAACCAAAAGGTCTTAAGATAACTTTAAATTAATCAGGAACTGTAAGATTATCGCTTCTGAAAGATATCATATATTTACGGTGGCATTAAAGAAGTAAACTATGCTGAGAAAGTTGGAAGCATTAAACCCGAGGATGAGGTTTGGACTCTTAGTTAATTTATGTTTGAGATTTACCAATATACGTAAACAAGGTCGTGAAAAAACGTGCAGTCATAACTAACACTATTGACTATTATACTTAATTTGGAATGTCTTTGAAATTTGTTTCGACTATTTTATCAACCTTTGACTGCTGTGCAGTTCACAGATTTCAACCCTAAGCAATTTTACCCCTCTAAATCATAACAATTCGTTATTTTCTCAATATCCTCCTGCAGAGAGCTGTCATGATCTTCTGTCAAGTCGTGTTTGATGTTCGATGAACTCGATCCGTGTGTGTTTCAGTCCCCAGATTGTTCGTCCGAGATTTAGTGTCCTTTTCGTTCAGGCAGCAAAAATCACCGTACAGCATTTCTGCCCCGAATTAGCTCTATTGCTATTGGTGTTGCCTTCCTTTCGTTCATCCTTCCCAAAGTATCTATGTCCATCATGTCTTTCGGGGTCTTCTTCTGTAGGTCCGCGCAAACTGACCTATGCACTCCACCATGGTTTGGCCATTTTACTCGGGTGGTTGGGACAGTCTTGCTAATCTCTCCTGCTAATCTGATGTCGGAGTTGTTCTCCTTTGACTCCCATCTGTATGGCATAGTTGGTGAGGTCATCGGTTTGGTTTGTTTTGCGTTTGATTTGGAATGCAAACACCTGCATCCTTAGTAACCATTACTCAAGATGTGTTTAATTGCTCAAAGAGCCCTAGAGAGTGAGAAAAAATCCCAATTAAATCATAGTCAGGGATATCGAGCCTCGCTGTCTACTTTTTTGATACACGACGGCTGTTGAGACCGGAACCTACTCAGTTAAGCCTATTTCGAACAGCTACGAACATCCACACGAGCTGAAGTATTCGGATTCACAAACACCAGTACAAAGAAACAACACCCAACAAATTCGGCCATCTTTCGGCGTGAGCTCCTTGGAAACGGAGACGGGAATTAATTATAATTACCAACGAGTTAAAAATAAAAGTGAGATAAACAAATGGAGATCTCATAAAATACGTCTGCAGTAATTAAAAGTTAATATATATGGCGACGATAGTAGCGTCACATTCTACACATATTTTTTAAAAGTGTATACGGAAGCTGTTGATAAAAATAAACCTTCTTACTTCATACTCTTCTTATCTCCTCTTCTGTCAATAACAAACATCGGCTCTGAAATTCAAGAACTACCCCATCCATCCCTCCATCTCCACACTTTACGACTTAATTCGAAATAGAAGACACAATAATCCCCGGGCGGGCACCCATTCCGTTTACATAACCGGGTGCACGTGTGCGAGGTGCACTCCCCCTCTTGCCTCCCCCGCGGAGGAGTGTGTGGGAAAAAAAAGAGAAGAAACGGCGGCGTTCCTGTCCCACCTGCGGGGCGTGCGGGAGTCCCCCTTATCTGCACTTCTATCTTACAAGCCGCGTCTCGGGTTACCTGCAGGAGGAATGCCGGACAACCCGGTTGACCCCGCACCTGGGCCAACACAGGCCTTTGTGGGCGACGGAAAGAAAGGGCCAGTGTTGCTTTGCGCCGAAAGCGGAAGCATGAAAAAAAAAAGTGCCTTTCCGAAATGTTTGCGAACCGGAGCACCTCGAGCGTAAGTGCAGCGTTAGGTAATAAGAAGGTATTTCGAAGATCGGATGGCGAACGCATTTTTCGGATTCAGAGTTCACTGTGGTGATAGAATTAAACGGAGTTTATTATCGCTTGAGGCGTTGAGTGATTATTGTCAATATAAAAGAAATTCATTCTCTACACAGATACACATATACATGTAATACATCAAAATTAATACTCCTAGAATATCTCTCTAAAACTCTCCTTTTCCCCTTCTCAGTCTTTCATATCTATTTTCTCAGCTGTATAAAGCTTTATTAAAAGGAGTGTTTGCGACTTGAATTCTTTCAACTCGTCACCCAAGCTAACTTTGTAATAAATGCTAATTTTCTGTCCACACGCCATATTTTCCAGCTGTCCCAATGAAATGGCTCACTTTTCCAATGATTTAAGTTTTTTTCTGACTGTTAATAACGCTGACTAAGCTGATCGTCTCATGGAAAACTCCCCGTTTTCTCTCTCTGTGGGACGAATTTTGTAATTGAAGAGTTTCTTAGCAATCACTCCATGCTCTGTTCTTGTCGAAGGAACATGTCTTTTCTTAGTCTTTAAATAAAGTTCCACAATAAACATCGCTGTTATTTCAATGGCACGAGGGCAAAGTGTTACGAAAATCTTCTCATTGATCAGCAAGCCCTGGCAATTAAGAATAATTGGGGTTAATTTTCTTATGTGACTGACAAATCTACAGTGTTGTGAGAAGTATTCAAATTTACGGATCAAGTATATTCATGACTTTGTGTGTGTGTGTGTGTGTATTTAGGGGTTTTACACTTTCCCTAACCTTATTTTATTTTCTCTTTATCTAAATTTTCTTGTACTTGGGCTAGAATGGACAGTCCGGTGTTGCCTATAAAAGAAACAGGTATTTTCCATTCTTTTGCGGTTTCTTACGTGTTATGCTAGTCATGTTATTTAAACGCTCGAGGGGGAAAGTTTGTAATTTATATCATTATTTAAATTTATCAGTTTTCAATAAACTTAGTTTTTTTTAAGTAAATAATTACCTCCTTTAATCAGAACAGCTATAATAAACAACACTCTGCTACAAAGTCACATTGTATCCATATTTCTGAAAGAAGTGATACATGCGTATGTTTAAATGTCTTTAAAATTTTCTATATGAGCATATGTGCGAACAGAAAATTAGTCATAACTCTTCCAGCCTTCTGTAATATATTCAGTAATATATTTGTAAACAGACCCTGAAGGCTTAGAGCATTCCCCACCCCTTTCTAAATCCACAGACCGATTCTCCATTAGTGAGACCTACCCCCTCCCCTTACGGTCCTCCTGAATAAGTAGCAGTATTCGGTCTTCTTTCCTCCCCCGATGGTCGATTGCCTCCACAAACAGTCCCCGCTGTCGGCCCTTTGAAGTTCTGACCACTATCCAGTTTGCCCAACGGGGGATTTCGCTTTAATCTCGGCGTCAAAATATATCTTTGCCTCGAAAGCCTCTTGCAGGGCTACGCAGCGCTTCAAAAGCTCTCTCCTGAGTTTTCGACGGAGGAGCATGTCCAAGCCACCCACGCGTTTCGGTGGATGTTAGAGAACACCCTGCTAGACAGTTTACCCAGTGATGTAGCGTAGAGTCGAGGTTCTCTCACTGGATACGAACAAATGTCCATTGTTAATATCAGTCCTAGCCGGTTTGGTTTGGAGAGTTAGGTCTACTTTTTGCAACACGAGGGCTAATGAGACCGGAACCTACTGCTTAAAGCCGATTCCGAACTATGAACATCAGTGTGACAATCGAACTTGAACTCAGTACCGAAAATTAACGCCCTAACCATTCGGAAAGCGTTTAATCCTAGTCAATCAGCAAAGTAGACAACTACTTACGGCGGCGAAATTTATGAGCAAAAAAATTTTTGTTATTCATAAAACAGTTTGTAACAATCCATCAGTCCGAATAAATTTACTGTCATATTGTGTCATTTTACTGATCATTAAAGCTCTGTTTTTATTTGAAAAAATTTTAAAGTTTTCCAAAGCTTAACTGGCAATTTTGGGGTTTGCCTACGGTGGCAAACCCTGTAAAATTGCTACTATCAGTAGTGACACAGCTATAATCAATAATGAAGTTGCTAATAAGTAAAATAATTAAGATATTTAATATTAAAAATTTTTCTTAACTCGTTTTTCGCATTGCTCAAAATTTCGCGATTTTTACGCTGTTCAACACGATTTCCATGTTTAAGGTGGGTCATACTGAATTTCCTTACCTTATATTATTCTACTAGAAAAGTAAAATTCTTTCTGGCTGTCCCGCATTTAAAGAATTTGTTGAACAAATTTGACCACGTTATGTAACAACAAATTCTTAAGGATGTTACCTTTCCTTTTTTTAAAAAAAATAAACATCGAAAAATAAACATTTTATTTTAAATTATGGAGAAATTTCAGTGTACTCATTTTCAAACTCAAATAAGAACATTTAACAGACATAAATTCAAAAGGAAGGGAAAAGATAACATCCTAAAGATTTGCTATTCTATCATGGGGTATAATTTGTTTAAAAAATTGTTAAAATGCGAGGTGGTCAGAAAAAACTGACACTTGATTTTCCACAAAGTGGGACCTCGTCATTTAGTAGGAGGACGCAAGCAAAATAACTCTAGACTTGGCCTCCCACCTCCAGAGGTATCATTTGGAACATTGAGAACATTGAAACTGAAAATCTATTATATGTGTCCCAGCCGCCATTAATGGGCACGATTGATCTTTGGCCAGCTCGAGCCTCGAACTAGAGACCAACCGGGTTATAAGATCGAGACCTTCGTTAACGGAGCTACCGTGGCTAGATTATCAATGAGCGATAGAAATCAATTAGGGCAAGTATAAATCAACTTTAAAAATAGTCTTTTTATTTATCTTAAGCTGTGACCTATTCTCCACTTTCGTGGTTCTCAAGTTGCATACCTTGAAGAAAATAATTGAGAACTCGCAGACAAGGGTGCCAGTGAGGGTGCCTGATGCAGGTGGAACATTGCTAAAGGTGACAAAATCCTTATCATTGAAAGGATTTATATTATACGTATCTATATTGTTCATAACAAGCATGGCTATGAGACTGAAATTTTTGATCGCAGGAATGTTGAATTTTCCTTCCCTCCACCACTTTTTGTAATCAAAAATCCTCCGTGATTGGCGGAGGATATGGGCAGGGCCCGATTAAGACAAAGTTGAGCCCAGGGCCTGGTAGTCTTTCGGGCCCCTCCTGCCCTCCTTTCAAGGCAAAAAAAAATTATAAAAGAAGGTACAAACAAGTATTTTTGAAGGAAAATTTATATTAATTTTTTTCTATGTTTACATACCTTTTTAGTACAGTCGAATGCTAAAAATCTGTATATCCTCAAGGATGGAAACTGTAACACTTACCATTAAGTTTTGGATTGGAGTGATATAAATAAGTAAACTGGAGTGTGTTTTAGGTAAAATTGTCAACATTTCAACTGTTTTTATTTAATTTCTGAATAAGGTTTCATGAAATATTATTTGAAGAATCAACAAAAAACATTTTCAAATTTTGTTGATTAAATTATTTAAAATTTCATAATTAAGTACCAAATTTTAGGGGGCCCAGGGCCTAGGCCCAGTCGGCCCGTGCTTTAATCAGGCCCTGAGTATGGTTATGTTTTCTGGTTCCATCTGTGCCTCCGTGATGCAGGTCGGCACCGTACTAAAAAATTGATGTCCTTTCTCCAGCGAGGTTAAAAAGATCATTTTGTTGATTTTTGCTGCCTTATAGTGCTACAACTAACACAGTTTACTCATAGAATCTCTTTTAAATATCGACGATAAATTAACTTTTTATATCAAAGTTTCTTTCATCTGATGTACACTATTATCACTGAAATAAACTTAGTTAAATTCAAAGAAAAACGGAAGACACTAAAAGAAAATGCTTTTCAAAGGTAGTTTCTATCTACTTATGTAATTTACAATATTTATAAAAAATGAGCATATATATGTCAAGCTTGAAAATCTAGATTAATAATTTAGGAGTTTCGAGAGCAGAAAACGCAGCGCACTCTTTTAATGCACTCGCTAATCAGGGCTCCTTTGTTTAGACTATACCTGCCAACTGACCGACGCCATGTTTTATTATGGTGTGATTAAAAGAAGAATGCTTCTCTGACTCTTCATCCCTCAGGCAAATGCCTGACATATATATATTTCTTTTCTTGTAAAAGTACACTTTTTTGTAATACTATTTTATTTTTATGATTTACGATCTTTAACCCTCCGAGTATGTTTTCTGGTTCCATCTGTGCCTCCGTGATGCAGGTCGGCACCGTACTAAAAAATTGATGTCCTTTCTCCAGCGAGGTTAAAAAGATCATTTTGTTGATTTTTGCTGCCTTATAGTGCTACAACTAACACAGTTTACTCATAGAATCTCTTTTAAATATCGACGATAAATTAACTTTTTATATCAAAGTTTCTTTCATCTGATGTACACTATTATCACTGAAATAAACTTAGTTAAATTCAAAGAAAAACGGAAGACACTAAAAGAAAATGCTTTTCAAAGGTAGTTTCTATCTACTTATGTAATTTACAATATTTATAAAAAATGAGCATATATATGTCAAGCTTGAAAATCTAGATTAATAATTTAGGAGTTTCGAGAGCAGAAAACGCAGCGCACTCTTTTAATGCACTCGCTAATCAGGGCTCCTTTGTTTAGACTATACCTGCCAACTGACCGACGCCATGTTTTATTATGGTGTGATTAAAAGAAGAATGCTTCTCTGACTCTTCATCCCTCAGGCAAATGCCTGACATATATATATTTCTTTTCTTGTAAAAGTACACTTTTTTGTAATACTATTTTATTTTTATGATTTACGATCTTTAAACTATTTTATGCATACTTTTTATCATGTATTCTAAAGCTTCAAAAAATTATCTGGTATTGTTAAGATACAGGATTAAAAAACATTTTTTACATGGAAAATTGACGCTAAATTTGATTGAAAATTCATTTTTTCTCTAAAAAAATATATAGTTATCAAATTACGATATCTATAGACTTTGAATACAATTAACAGTTAATAATAATTTTTGCCGTGTTCTAATAAGAGTAGAAAGATCATTTATTTTGAGAAAGAGAGAGATTACTGGATTTTATAAAACAGTAAACATGACTCCTAGCGAAAAATGGTCGAATTGTTAGGGGCTGATTTTCGGTACCGGAGTTCGTGGGTTCTAATCCCAGTGGGGTATGAATGTTCGTAATCATTCGGAATCGGCTTTAAACAGTAGGTTCCGGTCTCATTAGCCCTAGTGTAGCAAAATAGTGGACCGTACCGCTTCCAGCTAACCAACCAATCTTTTTCCATCTGGAAATAATTGTTGTCCTAAGCTTACGCTAGATTCTTAGTGAAAGTAACCTCAGATATTTTTTTAAAGAAATTAACTTGGTCTATATTAAGAGTTCTTTCTTTAATAAATTCCAAGAATACCAATTAAATTCATACTCAAATAAGAGGTAAAATGCAAGTTAAAGGTGAAATGCAGGCCGTAGCTCTCCAAACCCCAACCAAACTATGACTTTGAGTCGAAATTACCCCAATGGGCTTTCTACTGATAAATACGTAATTACATGATTTTTAATCACATGATTCGTGTTTTAAAATCCAACTCTTCCTCTCCCAGACAAAAATTCTGGCTGCGTCACTTAACTGTTACCCACAGCCCTCTACATGATGCAATGGGAAAAATCCGCGGTGAAAAACGAAGGCACGGCACTTTGCTAAATCTCCATTCCTAATCCTCTAAACACACAATCCGGAGCAGATGATATCTCTGTCAGTTGAAAAACATACACACACTCAAAAAAAGGAAACCCCCTTCTTATTAACGGTCGAAATGTTTGCACAGGGCTACTGGGGCCGCAACAAGTTTTGAAGAGGTCTTTCCTCCCCCCGTATTACCTGTTTGCGTGTGTGCCTGTGTGTCGGCACAAAGCCAAAATGGATGGATGGGTTTATGGAGGAGTTCTACGCTCCGGCAACGTTGTGTGGGCATTTGCAGGGTAATGAATTTGGGAAGGGAAATTAAAGCGAGACCCCTGTTGGGCCGGAGGACGCTGGTCAGAAAGACATCAAAGGGTTGGCGGCGAGTTGTTTGCCGAGGAAATTGACCATGGGAGGTATTCAGGGCCGGCCGACGGGAAAGAAGAAGAGAATGCGGGCAGGAACATCCTCTTGTACATTCTCGTGCAGATCGAATTCGGAGCACATTCGACGCAAATGCTCTGCTCCGGATACACATCATTGGTTACTTTATGTATTTTATTATTTCTTTTTTTTTATATCTCGTTTTTTCTTCTCTCTACCTCCTAATATGGAGTAAAAGAGTGCTGTAATAGGGAAGCATGTCACAGAAATACACATTTTGACCATGTATTAATTAATTTTGATTAGATTTATCATTATATCTGTACGTGCACACAAGAAAACTTTAACTCAAAATGGGTATTTAAATGAATTTTTAAATACCCATTTTGACATTCCTGGGTGAACTTTGACTAGTTTCAACAAGATGTTAGTGTGTACGTAGTACATATGCACTCGAGTACAGGACTGAGGCTAGGAGGTGGGCACAACTTGTCTACACACAGGTTTCCGATGGAATAAATAATACAATAATGATAACCGGTCACTTGCGAGTTTAGACATTTTGTTGAATATCTAGAAAAGTACACAAAGAATTATCCTGAAACCTCAGGCATGTAAACAGAATGAGGGGATGCATTCAAAATTTCATAAGTTATTAAAAAATCTGAGTGGCGAGTAAATGGGTAAATATGTAATAGTTCTTTCACTCCATGATATTTTAAAGTTGAGCCTGTCATAAAAGCGAAGCTTCTTTTGACTGCAGAAGAAACATTGATATTGCTGTTCACAATATACACTATGTATATTTTGTATTTATACAAAATACTATATTTGGATACAGCCCCTCATCTTTTTGCTTCCTTTTGGGAACAACGGATTTCAAGCTTGTTCTATCGACGATCATTTTCAGAATTTTCAAGCTGTATTTTTGGGACTTCTACAAAAGTTGCTCTATGCATTTAGCTAATACATTATACATATTATATTTTGATTGCATTTGACAATGCGCAGTGAAACATTATTTAGTAAATATACTCGTTTTTCCTCTAATATTTATTATTTTTTAATTCCGATTGCAGTGTTTTGTGTACAATGTTGTTTGTCATGCGTCCTGAAAACAGCATTCTTTGATATTGAGAACTCTGCAAATTTTAAGCAAAGCACTTTGAGAAATTTGGGATTGTTTTTATAAAAATTTTAATTTCTCCACGAACATAAGTGTTATTTTCATAACAATAAACACAGATTATTACAAGAAGCATACTAATCATGTGGTAAAGTTTCAACGCTTTTCATACATTACTTTTTATAGGGTTATCCAAAACATATTCGTTTTTCTTCAATTTTTTGACGGTCCCTTATGGGATTTCGGGAAAAATTCTTAGCTGAAATCTATGACGTCTACCATCCTAATTACACGCCTAAAGTTTCAGGATAATTTTTAGAGTATTTTTCTAGATATTCAACAAAATGTCTAAAATCACAAGTGACCGGTCATCATTGGCAATATAGTGTAGTATGCTAAATGAAGCTTTTATCAGAAAACGAAGATTTTACTAAAAATATTTAATCAGAGTATTCATTTCTTTTTCTCTCTGGACAACCGATGGCCCAATTGGTAGGGTGCTGCTTCTCAGCACCAGAGTTCATGGGTTCGAATCTCATTGCTGACATGGAAGTTTGTAACCATTCAGAATCAGATTTAAACAATATGTCCCAGTATCATTATCCCTTGTGTAGCAAAATAGTAGACCGTAGCTCTCCCAACCAACCACCCTTTTTGCGTTTGAAAATAAAAGTTGTCTTAAGCCTAGGCTAGATTTTTAGTGAAGGTAACCTCACATATTTTGTTTCCAGAACAAATCCAGGACAGGTATGCACATATGTATCTCGCATGATTCAAAACCAATTAGATGTACAATGTTTTGTATTTAGTATTTAATTTTGTATTTAGGATTTAAATAACACATGCATTTCCAGCTCAAGGGTTTGTGCATGCCAAAATCTCAGCGGTTGGGCGAATTCCTTTCAGCATTATTAATTTCAAAATTATACTATTAGTAAATAATTTAAAATTTATATACTTATATTTAATTTTTAAATTATTTAATTATTCGCTTTCGTCAGAGTTTTAACTGAATAAAAAAGTAGTTTGTACTTAATGTATTATAGATTTCTTTTAATACTTTAGTACGGTTGCTATTTTTATCTATTCTTTTAAAATATTTCATTGAAATTCCAGTTTTGTATTTTTCAACAAAATTATATGTTCAAATTTATATTTTACTTGCATGTAATGCTATGGGTTACATATTATATCGCAATTACAATGTAGCTAATTTTTGATTTTAAACAAACTCTTTGGAAAATCTCATAATAAATAATGAAATAATTCGTGATATTATTTTCGAGTTGTAATGTATAGTACAATACATGGGTGGCCAAGCTCCTTGATAGTCCGAGCCATTTTTCAAAGTTTGAAACTTTTCTCAAGCCGCAATTAAGTACATATTTAAAAGGTATGCAAAAAAGTATTAATTTTTTTTTACAGAAATTATATTTATTGAATGTCATTTGAAAGTTCTTCGTTCTTTAATTTTTCAAGGAAATTTTTGAATTGTCGATGATTTTTTGCTTTGGAGCAAATGTAACTTACAATGTGTTACACTGTTTTTATAACATCGGGATATTTTAAGTGTTCTGTAACGAGATGTTCTCGAATTATGCAGTGAATCGGTATGAATTGTGGAATTTGAGAATTATTTCTTATAATCCCAATAAGACCGATTTTTTTATCCAGCATTTCCAGAGCTCCATCAGTTGTAATAATATTTTAAAATATAATAACACAAAAATGAAAAAGGAACTCAGGTACATTTATCGAGAGCCACAAGTAATCCTTCAAAGAGCAGCATGTGGCTCTCGAGCCGCAGGTTGGCTACCTCTGGTATAATATATTTATCTACACAAATATATGCTATAAATAATATATTTGAGTAAACTATATATTATTCATATACTGAAGTCATTTTTATCTCCCGTTACAGCTATAAAATTATCTAAATAGTATCCCATTTTATATTTTAAGTACATGATTCAATGCTACATTTATTTAAGGGTTAAAAAATATTTCTATTTATTTATTTGACGGAGGATATGAAATACAGTTAAAGCAAAATATTTTTCACATGCCATTCAACTTCGCCTTTGCAAGTTTTGGTTACAGCAAGCATGTTATCACAATTTACTTTTCATGTAGGGAAATACATATGCTAGAGTGTCTATTAAAGATTTTAGTGTTTGTTCTCTTTTACATGAGCTGCAAACTGCAATAATTTTTATCTCCCGTTAAAACTATTAAATTACCTTATTAGTATCCAATTAGGTTTTATAAGCAGAACATCCAATGCTACATTATTTTAAGGGTTAAAAATATTTCTATTTATTTATTTGACGGTGGATATGAAATACAGTTAAAGCAAAATAATTTTCACAGTCCATTCAGCTATGCGTTCGCAATATTTGACTTCAATATGTACGTTATGACAATTTAATTTTCATTTGGTGTTTTACATATGATAGAGTCTCTATTAAAGCTTTTTGGGCTCCTTTTTATACCTGAGCTGCAAATTGCAGTCCTTTTCATATCCCGTTACAAGTTTGAAATTCACTGATTATTATCTCATTTTATTTCTTCTGCAACAGAATCAATGGTATAGTTCTCCTTTACGGAAAGAAAAGATATTTTTGTTTATTGGACGGATGACATGAAATACAGTTAAAGCAAAATAATTGCCATGGGTCATTCAATTACCCGTTCGTAAGTTTTGGCGTTAATAAGAACGTTATAACAGTTTACTTTTCATCTGAGACAATACATATGATAGAATCTCTATTAAAGTTTTCTGGATTTTCTTTTATCTGAGCTACAAACTGCAGTCATTTTCATATCCTGTTACAACTTTAAATTTCCTTGATTATCATCCCATTTTATTTCTTATACAGCAGAATCAATGTTATAGTTCTCCGTTAAGGAATGAAAAAGATATTTTCATTTATTTGATGCATGCCATACAGTTAAAGCAAAATAATTGCCAGTGGCTATACAGTTATGCGTTCGTAAGTTTTGACTGTAATAAGTACGTTATAACAGTTTACTTTACCTGTAGTGGCAATACATATGATAGAATATCTCTATTGAAGCTTTTTAGGTTCCTTTATCTGAGCTCCAAACTCCAGCCATTTTATCATCTATTCAAATGCGGAGGTATGCATTTCCCTGCACAGCTCTTGTAAATCCATCTCCCCTCCCCCCTCTCTTTCTCTCCAAACCACCATCTTGATACATAAGGGACGACTGATAGGTGAGCAATTTCAAAAGCTTGTTTCTTTTTCTGGGAATTTTCTAAGAGAACGTGTATTCTAAAGACTAAAAAGCGAAGACTCTCTTTTCAGTCTCTTGTGCGACTCAATTCCAGATTGCAGTCCCTAAGAATTACGTGTATTTTTCTTTCTTTTTACTTTTTTTGTGCTTCTTCTTCTTCTTCTTTTCCCTTTTCTACCTCTTCTCTGTGCTTTTACTTTTTACCGGAAAGTAATTATACAACGGAGAAGGTTTGAAAAGAGCTCCGTTATATTTCTTTATTTCAGTTATTTTTCTCCTTTCCTTTCCAAGCAGTATTTCATTTCTGGGTTGATCTAGTCAAACTTTCCCTCTCTCTCTCTTCTTGTAAAAAAAAAAAAAAAAAAAAAGTTAATAAAAATAAGAGGAAAAAAATAGGGAAATGGTATCTTGAAAGCATGTTCGTAAAAAAAAATCAATTTAGAAACGTAAGAACAAAAATTATTTTAATCAAGCATTTTTGAGAGGGAAATATTTTTATTGGAATCCACTGGAGTAATCAGACGAGGTAGCTACATTTCAGATTGATTTGTTTCAGAATGCATTTCCGTTGATTCTACTTATCATGAAAAGTAAATAAAAAGTAAATCTTAAAAGGTAACTTGTTATTATTATTTTTTTTTTACTCCGGGAAATTCTTAGATACCTTCCACCCGAAGAAGAAAAAATTTTCCATTAGCAGATGCGCAAGGTGCGATTCTAACAGAAATCTTGAAATAGGAAGATTAAATAAAGAAAATAATTAATGTTTTATTGAAAATGTTTTGAGTGTTAGCGTAGGTAGTGTTTTTTTACTTTCCGTTAACTGGATATTCTGTCGTTGATTGACGTTAAAATAAATTAACTACTTTCAGCTTGCCCGCTAGAACACCTCAAGAAAATAAATTCTAAAAGCATGTTACGCTTCCCTCGTATATCTGAATTTAAACCTTCTAATACTTTTATCTTAAGAAAGTAAAATTAAAGAATATGTCTAAAACCAAGTTTGATTAAACCTTATTCTCAATTCATCCCATTTACGCAACAAAAATATTCATTTCTATTTATATTTTCAAATATAAAGTAACAAAGTAAGCTATATATACAGGGTTAACCAAAATAAATACCCCGCTTCTGAGGACTCTAAAATATGTTCTATTGGTCCAAATGTGATACAATTAGACCTACAGATAATTCAAATAAGGAGCTTGACATTTATTACATAAAAACATTTAGTACTTACAGAAAACTTTTAGTACGAATATATACTTTTAGTACATCCGCCTTTAGAAGGCACTGTAACACATATAGTATTTATTTAGTTTCATTAAGTTAAGTCGCAGCCTTTCATCCCTTCAGTGGGTAGACAAACTGAGGATCAAGCAAGCTTGAGAACTAAACACTGGGGGTTCCGCTTAAGGTTGACCACCTAACCGGAACTTATGCTTCGCATCTCAGGGCCCTTGGTCTCGGAAATTGAGATTGGCTCTGTAGGCCGTGGCCCCCTAGAGACTGTAGCACCGAGGAGTTTAGTTTAGTTTAGTTTAAGTTAATTCGAGCATTAATTTATTATCAGCACATCATGTTTCCGCTGTAAGAAAAAGCGCTATTGGTAAATTGTTTTAAAAGAACCAGCAGAACTCCTCTGCAGTTCTAAAAGAAATCTATCGTATGAAGCGGGTACGAAGAGGTTCAATGTCTTCAACGTGCCTTACGCAATATGATTGTCTACCAAATATCACCCTTTGAGATTTTTCGTTGTGGGGATTCTTGAAGGACAAAATCTACCGTCAAATGCCAGAATCTGTGCCAAATCTGAAGAACAGCATTCGGCGCCATGTTCTTGATATTCCGGCAGATTCATTCCGGTCAGCTGTGGAAAATATGGTTCTGCGATTACAGAGTATTGTTGAACATGAAGGGTAATATATTGAGCACCTGTAAAGCTACTTTTTAATATTATTTAGCATTTATAAAACGTGTTAAATGTGTTTATATGTATACCCATGGTGCCGCCTATAGGCAAGTTTTTGTACTAAAATTTTTTATACAATAAATGCCAAGCACATAATTTTTATTATCTGTAATTCCAGTTGTATCTCATTTGGACCAATGAAGCACATTCCAGAGTACTCAGAAGTGGATAATTTATTTATTTCTAACTATGTATGTGTGTGTCATGCCTAAAATTTGAGGCAAGCAATTTACAGAGAAAAAAACAGCCCGTATTTTGCCAGGGCTAGACTTCAGGGCCTTAAATAAAGTATGGCAAAGGTGGCATTTGCCATGGACACATCAGTCTTGGCGCAGTACAGTGAGGAAAATGAGTTCCGAAAGAGAAAGATACGCCTCGAATAGAAATAAGGAAAAGTTGAAAAATAATTTTCTTCTTATAAAATCAAATGTGTTTAAAAATTATATTTTTATGAATTTTCATATTTTAAAAAAATACTTCTACAGACTAACCTTGTTATAGATTCTTACAAAATGTTTACCAAACACTCCTGATATACCTTAATATAAATCCGGGTATGCGTTTTAAATTTTGAATTTATTAAAGTTATTAAAACTAAATTTCAATTTAGTAATTCTCTAAATTTTTAAGAAAATGTAACGTCCAATTAAAAAATATTCTCCTCTAATAAACTCTTCAGCTTATCAGCAAAATAATATCCCCATAATAAATTAAATAATATTTATAAGTATTAATAATGTGCCTAATATACCTAAATGTAAATCCAGCTACTAATTTTAAATTCTGAATTCTTTAAAGTTATTAAAACTAAATTTAAATTTAGAAATCCGTTAATTTTTTATGAAAATTCAACGTCCAAATTAAAAATATTCAGTTTATCAGCAAAATAATACCTTAAAGTGTTCAAAAATATTGTGTATCAATAAGGTAAAAACAGAAGAAAAATGTAAAATTTAATGTACTGGGAACATTTTAAGAAATAACAAAATATTTCGCGGGTTCATTCTGAATGATAGAAAAAAAATCCTGTTAATATATTTTCTTACGATATTTGGTGAAAGGAGATCAGAATAGTTTTTTGCCACAGGAGCTAAAGGACCTAGTTGCTGCCATGGTAGACTGCATATTTAATCCAGTCTCAGCCCATCATTAAACTTACACTAGCCCAGGGCCTACTAGTTTTTTAGTCCACTCTCCACTCTCCTTTCAATGCAAAAAAAAAATAGTTTATAAAAGAAGATACAAACGAATATCTTTGGAGGAAAGGATTTTTCTACTCAGAACCAAGGAGTAAGTAATGGGTAAAAAAAAGAGACTGGACTGATGTAAATAAGTAAACTGGAGTGTCTTTTAGATAAAATTGTCAACATTTTAACTGTTTTTATTTAATTTCTGAATAAGGTTTCATGAACTATTACTTGAAGAATTAACAAAAACATTTTAAATTTTGTTAATTAAATTATTTAAAATTTAATAATGGAGACTAAATTTTAGGGGACCCCTAAAATTAGGGGGCCCAGGGCCTAGGTCCAGTCGGCCTGTGCTTTAATCAGGCTCTGCACTAGCCGCAAGGGTAAGGTACTGCTCTTCGGTACCGCATTTCATGAGTTCGAATTTCACCTCTGGTATGGATTTCTGTAGTGTAGTTGTTTATCAAAAGAGTAAACAATAGTGCTCAACCAACTTTTGAATTATTTGCTGCATAAAATTTTGAATTAAATGTACTATTTTTTTTTTTTTTACTTTTTCTTAAAGCTGTAAAGGTGTTTTTGTGATGAAAGAAATAAACTATTTTTTATCTTTCTAAACTGTACTTTAGACAATTTTAACTTTAATTCATTTTATTTATTTATTTAATTTTTAAGAAGTGTTTTATGCTTGTATAATATTTAGCTTTTAACATTTGGCATGCGAGTATACTTCACCGCCAACTTATGCGTGTAGCGGGCGTTTTTTCGTGAATCGCGCATAATTTTAGTTATTCAGAAAAATCGCAGTAAATCGAAAACTACTTCTTTTTATGAACGAAACTTTTTTTTATTTTACACTTTAATATGTACTGTATGATTATTTAACCAAAAAAAAAAAGCAATATTTTTACGAAATCACAAAAATAAACGATTTTTAAAATTAAAGTCCGATAATCTGTCAGCGCATATTTCATCAGCACTATCTTTGTCACAACGGCTCATTTTATCAATTTTAAATTCAACAATAAAAAAAAACAAGCTTCAAATTGACAAAACACGACTTGTACGTTCTAGAGCTAGGAATTCTAGTGAAGACGAAATAACGCAACAAAAGACAGAGTAACTCGACAATCATAACTTGTGGAAAGAAAAAATGCAAAGCATTGCATAGCAATACAAACGACACGCATATAACGTCACACATACATATAATTATACGTATTTAGTAGATTTCTGGTGTTTAGTGGGTATCCACCACAAATCTACTAAATACGTATTTTTACGTGACCCGCGCTCCAGTGACAGACTGCAAAAAACGTAAAAATACGTTGCCCGCACGTGAAATGTTAACTTTGAACATACATTTTACTGCTTTTGTATTTGGGTGTTTTTTTTTGTTTTGTTTTGTTTTTTTTTCTTTCTCATTAGAAGTGTAAAGAGGGAAAAAAAACAGTAGACTGTAGCGCTCCAAACGAAATCCAGAATTCTCCTGACTGCTCATTATGTCTGTCTGGAGAGTTTTGAAACACTTACATCACAGCATATTCTTATTTGGCTATCAATTCTAATCTTTCAAATCCTGGCATTTGTTTCTTGAGGGTTAATTTGTATTGGGCTGAATGGGAGGAAATGGTCTACACTCAAGAGCCAAAACATTATGACCACCTGTCAATAACGAACTGGCTACCTTTGGAGCGCAACACAGCTTCAACCCGCCTAGGCATGCATGCCACAAGTCCCAGGTAGATGGCCGAAGACACATTGTACCAGATGTTTAAGCAACGGTTACAATTTTAGCCTTGTGACAAGGGGCGTTGTCTTGTTGGAATATTCCATTTCCAGCTGGAAAAAAGAGGCTATGTAAGGGTGCAACTGGTCCGCAATGATGTTCAGATGAACTGTAGCATTCATGGTCTGTCTACCACAACCACGGGTCCCAGAGACGCCCAAGAGAATGTCCCCCAAAGCATAATACCGCCACCACGGCCTGTGTATGACCTACTGTACATTGTGGGAGCAACTGTTCGCCTGGAAGATGGCGCATCCTGACACGGCCATCGACATGATGAATGACAAACCGTGATTCATCTGATCAGGCAACTCTCTAGCACTGATCTATGGACCAGTCACGTAGATCGCGAACAACCCACGAGTCGTGCAGTTTCGGAAATACTTGTACCGAGCCTTCGAGTCATTACAATCTGCCCTCTATCAAAACCGCCTAGATCCGCATCTTTCCAGACACAGAAGTAAGTGAAAGAATAATTCTTCAGACTCTCCAGCAGCAGTTAAATACCACTTCTACCTGATCACGTGCCTTCCACGTCATCCAGGCGAGATCATTGCAAAATGTAGGGGTGGTCATAATGTTTTGGCTCTTGAGTGTATACGACCTACTCTACGACGCTATTAAAAAAATGTATCATTAACTTTATTAACCTAGAGTCTCATGCCAAATCCCAAGAGAAATTGTTTAAGCTTAGCAATTTTGGGTACTACTTATGGCAAATGGTCCATAATAAGTAGCTCCAGCAAGGTAAAAGTCCCAATGAGTCCACCAACATTTCAGGAGAAGAACACTGAATTATGAAAACAATTACAAGATTATCATTTTGTTCCTGAAAAACGGAAGTAATTGTGTTGTCTCCTAAATTGAGGTTCTGTTTTCATAACGATGTGTTTTTAAAAATGGAGAAAATAATTTAATTTATTTATTAGAATATTTCTTTAATGTTTTACATATATTTTTATAGTATTTTTATTAATTTATTTTTACAAGAACAAGAGATAGGTAGGGAAGTCTGATTAGATGCACTCATAACTGAAACACTGCTTGAAAAAGGAAGGAGGTAAATAACTGAAATAAAGAAATGTAATGAAGCTTTTTTCAAACATTATCCGTTGTATAATTCTGTTTATATTATGCTGTCCCATAACTCCTTTCTATAATTATGTTCATAATACAGTTTCTCTATAAACAGACTCGACTTTAAGAGTTTAAAAACAAAGGAGAAAAATAATGGGAAAAGTACAGGAATAATAAAAAAGAGTTACTGACAATATTCAGGAAAAATACAAAGAAAAATAAATAAATAATATAATGGAAGAAATATAATGAATCGCTTTTCAAACCTTCTCCGTTGTATAATTATTTTACTACGTTGTGTGATTACTTTTTATTATATACTGTATATTAATCTGCTGGGAAATTACTGTTTACTATATAATTTAGCTTATATTATAAACAGTTTGGAATTAACTTTAAGCTTTTAAATAAAAAGAGAAAATACAAAGAAGGAAAGTAACTGAAAATATAAAGAATTTATTAATTGAAAACATAAAGAAAAAATACAACGGACAAAAATAACTGAAATAAAGAAATATAAGGAAGGTCTTTTCAAACGCTCTTCTCCGTTATATATTTACTTTACTCCACATTATTACTGTTTATAATATACTGCATATAATTCTTGTATAATTACTGTTTATTATATAATTTAATTTATAAATAGTTTGGAATTAATTTTAATCGCTTAAATAAAAAGAGAAAATATAAAGAAGAAAAATAACTGAAAATGTAAAGGATTTATTAATTGAAAACACACACACACACACACACACACACACACACACACAAAAAAAAAAAAAAAAAAAAAAAAAAAAAAAAGAGAGAAAAATAACTGAAATAAAAAAAATATAAGGAAGATCTTTTCAAATCTTCTCTGTTGTATAATTGCTTTACTCCGCATTATTACTGTTTATAATATACTGTTTTTTAATATACTGTATATTACATCATTGTATAATTACTGTTTATTAAGCTTAACTTATGTTATAAACAGTTTAGAATTAACTTTAAAAGCTTAAAAAGAAAATATAAAGAAGAAAAATAACTGAAAATATAAAGGATTTATTAATTGAAAATATAAAGAAAAAATACAAAGGAGAAAAATAACTGAAATAAAAAAATATAAGGAAGATCTTTTCAAACCTTCTCCGTTGTAAAATTACTTTACTACGCATTATTACTGTTTATAATATAATATATATTACTTCGTTGCATAATTACTGTTTATTATATTATAATTTAACTTATAAAGAGTTTGGAATTAACTTTAAGCGTTTAAATATAAAGAGAAAATACAAAGAATAAAAATAACTGAAAATATAAAGAATTTATTAACTGAAAACAAAGATAAAATACAACAGAGAAAAATAACTGAAATAAAGAAATATAAGGAAGATCTTTTCAAACCTTCTCCGGAAGATCTTTTCAAATCTTCT
>CM063500.1:537500-562500 GCA_032207245.1 Pardosa pseudoannulata | reverse complement strand
GATATGGTGACTGTGGTGTCCAGGGTAGATGACATATATCCCCCTTGGGCTGAAAACAGTCCTTGGTGATGAAAGAATTGTGAATAAAGGTATGCATCTTAGATCATAGTATCATTATTAGGAAACAAACATTGTACCATTGGGTGGACTTGTTCGGCCAAAATAGTCGTATTATCCTTGTCAGTAATGCGATATTGTAGAGTAATCATAGAGCCAATGGAATACCATGATATAGCTACAGGAACCATAACTGTATCATGCTTTTCAGAAAGTAGTCTACATCGTAAGCTTGGGACGGTGTTTGCTAAAAGTAATCTGAGTAGTTGGAGACAATGTGAAGAAGAACTCATCTGGCCAAATGACTGTCTTTTATTGCCTCATAGTCCCTGTTTTATAGCTTCGGCACCACATTTTCCTGTTACAGGAATTTGCATGACTGATGAGTGGTTTTGAAATTACCACATAGTCCAGGTTTTATGGCTTCGGCACCCCATTTCCCTGTTACAGGAATTTGCACGATTGATGAGTGGTTTTGAAACTTCTTCATAGTCCTTGTTTTATAGCTTCGGCAACATGTTTTCCTGTTACATGTATTTGCACAACTGATGAGTGGTTTTGAAACTGCTTCATAGTCCAGGTTTTATGGCTTCGGCACCCCATTTCCCTGTTACAGGTATTTGCACGATTGATGAGTGGTTTGAAACTGCTTCATAGTCCAAATTTTTATGTCTTCTACAACACATTTTCCTGTTGTATGTTTTTGCCCGACTGATGAGTGGTTTTGAAACTGCTTCATAGTCCAGGTTTTGCTTCGACAACACGTTTTCCTGTTACAGGCATTTGCACGATTGATGAGTGGTTTTGAAACTACTTCAAAGTCCAGGTTTCATGGCTTCGGCAACACGTTTTCCTGTTACATGTATTTACACAACTGATGAGGGGTTTTGAAACTGCTTCATAGTCCAAGTTTTATGGTTTCAGCACCCCGTTTTCCTGTTACAAGCATTTATAAGACTGATGAATGGTTTTGAAATTGCAACTCACCCTGAAATTTTTTATGTTTTAAAGAATCCTGTGTTCTTTTTAACATTAAATTCAAATATATAAATGATTTCGGCTATAAAAGAGGTAAGAGAATGCACAACCTTTTTAAAATACTGCATCCATTTTTCCCCTTTACTCTGAATTCAATTTTTGTATGTTAAGTTTTGTATGTTATATCATTAGTATAATATAAAAAGTGGATACAACATGACTTCCTTGTACACAAACTGTATACATCTTTAAAAAAATTAAGGGAAGGGTGGCTGTTATACATAATGATTTTGGAAATTAATAATTCATGATAATTAAAGTTCCGAAATTTAATAGACATATACATTCATGTCTAAATAAATCACATTTAGAAATATTGCTAAACATTAGATAACTTTAGTAAGCGTGGTAATTTTGAAAATATTTTGGCTATTTTTAGAATAGTCCTTGCACATCAATTTTCAATTTTTTTCCTTGTATTATGCTCTTATTACTAGTTACAAATATATTTTATATATTTTTTGGCATTATTTTCATGGTATATTGCATAATTGAAAATTCGAAAGATTTTTTCAGTTGTTATTTTATGTTAATAATCGGCGTGTATTATTTTAATTTATATAAAGTGTAATCTAATTAAATTAAAATTTTATATCAACTTTTAAGGAATATACACACACACACATATATATAATATGTATACATATATGTATATAATATATATACACACATACAAACGAGTGATGATATATATACATACATACACACACACACACACACACACACACACACACACACACACACACACATATATATATATATATATATATATATATATATATATATATATATATATATATGTAACTTTCCCCCCCATTATTAAGAACTATCAGATGAAGACGAATCAAGAAAGTAAACCTTTGAATTTGAGAGCAATAGTGATTTAAGAAGGAAATATTTCTATTTTGATTTTCTCTCTTATTTATAGTTTTTAGAAGTCAGTAAAAATATTAAAATTAATTTTTTAATTAGTTTTTTAACCAGTTATTTATTTTCTTCATTTGTTCCATAACTAAATTTCCTTGCATAAATAAGCAACCCTAAACCTAATTTTTTTGCTGTCAAGATGAGCAGTGGCGTACCCAGAAATTAATTTTGAGGGGTAGATATTGTTATTGCCAACAAGGGCGGCCATATGGAAAGTGCAGAAGGGGCTTGAACTTCCCCCTCTCATTTTGTAAAGTCAGCTCTTTAAACTAAATTTAAAGCTTAAATATGCAAATACAACACATGCATACACACATTTTTATTTCAGACCCCCCCTTCTAAATTCTCTCATACAGACGCCTATAATTAGCATGAAAAAATAGACTTCTCTAATTTAGTATTATCATTATGTAAAAACTAAAGAATACGTTATGTCAATCTAATTTCTCAGCTGTAAAACTATTCATGAACTGATATAATTTTTACAAAGTTATAAAAATTAGAAAATATGGTCATTTACGAAAAATAATAGAGATAGTGAGAAAACTAAATTTTTTACTTACCAGAATTGATAAAATCCTATATCATTGAAAATTGATAAAATACCATTTAATGATTGAAAAAATCAGTTGCAATTAAAAAAAAAAAGTTAAAAATTACAATGCAATAAAAAATCTATCCATATCAGTTTTATAAATTTATATATATATATATATATATATATATATATATATATATATATATACATATATATATTATATTTTTTTTTTTTTTTTGTAAAATATTTAAAACTTTATCTTCAGTTACAGTAATATTTTTATAGATATACAGCAAGCAGAGTTCATTTAAAAACATTTCTAATGTACTGTTTCTCAAATAATTTTTTACATATTTCATAGTCGAAAACGATCTTTCAACTATGCATGTTGTAACTGGAAAAGTGACTGAAATTTTTAAAAGTTTATGGATATTCGGGAAAATTTCTACATTGCACTCTTGTATGGCTTCTATACCAGTTAACCGAGTGTCCGATCAAGGCAAAGTTGAGCCCAGGACCTGATAGTCTTTCGGCCATCCCTACCCTCCTTTCAAAGTAAAAAAAAAAAAAAAAAAAAAAAAAAAAAAAAAAAAAAAAAAAAAAATTTATAAAAGAGGTTACAAACGAATATTTTTGGAGGAAAGTTTATATTGATTTTTTTTATCTTTACATACCTTTGTAGCACAGTCGAATGCCAAAAATCTGTATATCCTCAAGGATGTAAACTGTAACACTTGCAATTAAGTTTTTATATAAAAAATAAAATAAAATAGCATAGGTAAGATTAACAAATAATAGCTATTCGTAGATTTTAAGACAAAATTAATAAGAGAAAAAATAATAAAATAATAAAATTATTAAGCAAATAACAATAACAATTAATAAGAATATCAATTAATAAGAACAGCAAATAACAATTGTATCTAAGTTTCAGAAATATAATAAAAGGTGCTAATATTTCTTTATAACTGACTGAAATTTTTAATTTATTACTAATTTATATTATATAATATATAAGATAAATGCTTTTTTCCTTTAATATTTTGTAAGTTTTCTTAATAATTCATATTATAAATGTTGAATGTAATAAACTGTTATTCCAGAATTATGCTCCTTTAAATGCTGCAAACCATAATAAATTTCTTTATGTATGCTATGAGCTATTTTTAAATAAATACTAAAAATTTAAACTGAACATTTGATTTACTTCGATAGTTTCTAATAACAGATTAAAATATGTATTTATATCTTTAGTATAACCTGAAAAGCAAAGGATTTTTCTACTCAGAACCATGGAGTCAGTAATGAGCAAAAAAAGTGACTGGAGTGATGTAAATAAGTAAACTTGAGTGTGCTTTAGATACAATTGTCAACATTTTAATTATTTTTATTTAATTTCTGAATAAGGTTTCATGAAATATTACTTGAAGAATTAATAAAAACATTTTCAAATTTTGTTAATTAAATTATTTAAAATTTAATAATTAAGTACCAAATTTTAGGGGGCCCTAAAATTATTGGACCAGGCCCAGTCGGCCCGTGCTTTAATCAGGCCCTGAGTTAAACCTCCCAAAATCTTTTTCACAAAACCGAAATTTTTCAAGATAATGTTCTTATTGTAGTAGTTTGGTATTTCTATTTAAAAAAAAAAAAAAAGAAAAAAAAAAAAAAAAAAAAAAAAAATGAAGACAAAATTTAAAATTTATTTTTCCCTTTATCTTTCAGTTTCTAGAAAAAGAACTTAGGGGGTATTTATGTCCTTTCCCCCCCTGGGTACGCCTTTGTAGAGCAGTGTATTGTCCTTTTATACTTATCTATGCATGTCTTTAATCAATACTAAACTGTTTTGGATTTTAAAGTGCAATTAAAAAACAATTGCCAAATAATAAATTTTTATATTTTATGGTGAATTACATCATAGCCTTTCTGCCTGACTGTAATAAGCATTTAAAAATAATTTATTTGATTTTAAATATGGCATAATTTGTATTTTGAAACAATAAGATTAATTTTTGATTTCTTCACAAATTTATTACCAATATTCTAAAACTAAGGAATAACAGCCGTTGTAAAACAAATTACAAACCAGCACGCGCTCTCGTAAAATTTTTTAGCGCACATGCTGGAAGATTAAACTTTCTATTTTATTCAGGTCGCGTCATATTCTTGAAAACTTATTGAGAACTATCTATTTGAGCACAAAAGATAATTCTAAATTAGGTTCAATTTTTGTAGATGCAAATATTTTGAATGAAATTAAGATATTTTACAGTTTATACTGAATAAAATTGAGGCATTGGTATTTTTCCACTTCATAAATTCGATCCCATATATTATCTGATTTTAAGAAAAAAATTCATGTGACTAATTTATTTATACTTCAATTTCTATATGTGCGAAATTTCTTACTTTAGATTTAAAAAAATTACCACAATACTTTTAATTGTATAAAATGTTATCAAAATTACGATTCTCACGCTCTTGCAAAGGGTGAAAGAAAGTTTCATTTCTCAGGGTTACAGTACACAGTATACACACACACACACACACACACACACACATATATATATATATATATATTCTCAGGGTTATGGTTCATATATATATATATATATATATATATATATATATATATATATATATATATATATATATATATATATACTGTAACCCTGAGAATGAGAAATATATATATATATATATATATATATATATATATATATATATATATATATATATATATATATATATTCTCAGGGTTATGGTTCACAGTGCATATATATATATATATATATATATATATATATATATATATATATATATATATATATATATATACTGTAACCCTGAGAATGAGAAATATATATATATATATATATATATATGTATATAATCTATACATATAAATATATATATATATATATATATATATATATATATATATATATATATATATATATATATATATATATATATATATATATATATATATATATATACTGTAACCCTGAGAATGAGAAATATATATATATATATATATATATATATATAATCTATACATATAAATATATATATATATATACATATATATGTATATGCATATACATACATGCATATATATATATATATATGTAGGTATGTATATATATACATATATATGGATGAGCAGTTCTTTTCAAGATCTTTAGGAATTGTTAAGCTGTTTTTTTCTAGACCGGTACAAGCATCGAACAAAAAGGCTGATGCATCCTTTGTCATTCTAATCACAATAATGGACGCGCGTAGTAAGCCTTTTGCGACGATTGTTAATAGTTTATTTGCCATGCCATGCGAAAAGCTTTCAGCTTCTGAGCGAAAGAAAAAAAAGTGGGGCTTTTTCAGAAATGGATTGGGCGGACCCCCCTCAAAAATCATTCATAAAACGCGCTCTTTTGCTAGGGAAAAAAGCAGTTCCCGCACAGAAGCAGCAGATCTTTCATTTACTCTGCGTTTTAGAGAGAGAGGGAGAAAAAAAAAACCTTTTTCCACGTTATGGGAACTCACACACTTAAAAAAATGGAAAAAGGACAAAAAAAATTTTCTCGTCTTGGCGAGAGAGTCCACATAATGAACAACGCCAAATGGGAAAAAAAAGAAGGGGGAATGCAGGCAGGGAAAAAACAAAATTTTTAGTGGTTCCGTGGAAAAAAAAAAGAAAAAAAGTTTGGTAGTCCCTTTTGTCATTTCGGCGCGTAGATGCCGCTCAAGTGGCCGGCGGATTCGGATTGGCGGAAATCTGCAGATGCCTGTTCGATCGCCGATTGGACGGCAGAGTCAGGCGGGGCGTGCGCGGTGAACAGCGAACCAGGAAAAGGACCCCCCTCCCCCTTTTCACGTCGCCCGCAAATGGGCGACACCTGCGCCTTTTTCGGAGGACCAGACGATTTTTCGCTGCGCCCACCCCCCTTCGCTACGTGGAAACCCCTCGTTTCGGCAGGAGCACACTTCGAGCTAGACTCGGAACAGAGGTCTTTCTTGGCCGTTACGCAGACGGGGAGTTGAGCATTGTGGTGGAAAAAAAAAAGAGTATATCAAAGCAGCGGTCTCTGGAGGGGGCACTTGTAGTTCGACCCCCCCCCTACGCGCACTCACATACACACCCTCCCTACTCGTGGTCTAGGAGCATCTGCTTGGCGGTCCGCAGACGACCTATTGTAAATGAATGCCATATTTGAATATGAAGCAGAATGACTGGGAAAAAATCATCAGACATAGTCATCAGTGAGGGTTAAACTACTGCTCAGGTTGTGGCGTAGTAAAAAAGAAGAAATTTCAGCATCTATTGGGGAGACAGACTCTAGCAGACGAATTTTCAAGAAAAGCGTAATTGCTTTAATCTCGTTCCAGACTGGTGGGCATGTTGTGAGATTACCAGACTGACTTACTTGGACCCTAAAGATATCTAACTTCTCACTGACAGCTTAAAGTGATGAACATTTTTCCTAAAGACTCTAAAAGAAGATTTGTCACGAAGAGGCAACTGCTCTAATTCAGTTTGACTGGTGGACAATAATTATGTGACATTAATAGCCTGACGTCACATGCACTTGGATCTCACAGATATTCCTCTTCCCGTTGACAGTTTAAAGTGATGAACATTTCAAATAAAGAGTCTCTCAAGGATTGTAATGCTTCTGGACTGAGAACAAAATGTGCATAAGAGATATTGGAAACATGAACGCCTTCTGTTTTTAAGAGTACAACATTAAGTAATTCATCTCAAAATGGACCTTTAAGTGAAACTTTTAGTAAAAATATTGGAATTAAAAACTAATCTTCAAATGACAACCTCAGTTCAGTTATTATTCGTAATTAGGATAAGGTATATGAATGAGATAAATTTTTAAAAGGCAAATTCTGTAGACATTTGAACCACGGTAATATTTCTTGAGCTTATGGACAAGCTTTCCCACTGGCTTATGTCTGAACAAGAACTGAACTCTGTGGAATTCCCTCAGTGAAAAAAACTATTGATAAACTTGAAAATAAAACCTTGGATCCAAACCTTAACTCGAAATGCATACATGATCAATGCGGGAAGTCTCTTAAAACCAAAGTTACAACAAAGTAAACTTTATCGAATGTGTTAAACTCAGATTAAACTTGAAATGTGTCACATAAACTAGAAGACATAAAATTGCTGCTCAACATAAAATAAATCATAAATACATATTATCAGAGTGAATGATTATTAAAAACTCTTATTTTCCAAAAATCATTCTTATTTGAGAAGAAAATTGTACTGAAGATATAAAAATAAGAAACAAAGCAATATACTTTTCAAGAAGGACTGGTATTACTTTAAGTACCTTCCAAAATATTAAAGTAGAAAAAAAATAGTCCAATATAATTTTTCCTAAAAAGAAGGATATAGTATTCTTAAAAATTGAATTCTTCAGTCAGTATGAATTTTTAACCGAATATCTCGTTTAATATATAGTATATTTAATACTCTATGCAGAGTATATGCCAATGTTTAAGATTCTTCAGAACTTTGATGAAAAATAAATTCCTTTCTGGTAGAAAAGAAATGACTGAAATTTAGTCATTTTCAATAAAAAATTGAAAATTAATACTTCTTACAACGCTCACGCATGATTATTAATATATTGGAGAAGTGAACTTCTTGAATTTAATGAAGACTTCTTTAGCAACAGCGATATCAGGTTGAAGAAATTTAAAGACATTGAATGGTAAGTTTTAAATACGTCACATGATCTATTTATTTTCAAAAATTATTTAAGATTTTTGTGTAAAGTAGCTTATTTTATTAATTGTAATTAAATATTCTACATTTTAATTGTTAAATTAGAAAATGAATAAATGCGTGTATTTACACGAAAATATACACTAAATTTAGTTCTCGGGCTTAAACGGGGTTGCATGACTAGTTTATATTGTTTTGAAAATTAGTTGACTAGATGAAGAACGAAGGCTAATATCATTTATTTCTCAAACTTAAGCGAAGTTGCATAACTGGTTTATGCTATTTTGAAAAATCGTTTAGTAGATGAAGAATGAAGGGTAATATACATTTAGTTTATTTATCAGAATTAACGTGGTTGCATAATTAGTTTATATTATTTTGAAAAACATTTGAGTAAATGAAGAATGAAGGCTAATACACATTGTTTATTTCTCGGACTTCAACGGGGTTGCATAACTAGTTTATAGTTTTGAAAATTAGTTTAGTAAATAAAGAAGGGAGGCTAATATACATTTAGTTTATTTCTCGAAATTAGCGGAGTTGCATAACTAGTTTATGTAGTTTTAAAAAATAGTTTATTAAATGAAGAATAGAGGTTAATATAAATTAAGTTTATTTTTCGAAATTAACGGAGTTGCATAACTAGTTTATGTAGTTTTAAAAATTCCTAAATTAACTTCATTTTACTAAATGAAGAATAGAAGTTAATACAAATTACGTTTATTTCCCGAAATTAATGGTGTTGCATTACTAGTTTATATTATTTTGAAAACTAGTTTAATAGGTGAAGAATTTAAACTAATATACATTAAGTTTATTCCTTGGACGTAACCATAGATAACTAGTTTATATTATTACGAAAATTAATGAGTAAATGGAGTCTGTTTAACCTACTGATGATTGATGTAGAAATGATGAGCCACTTGAATTTTACAATATTTTGTTAATGTTATAAATTGCCTAAAGGGATAGTGGATATTATAAAGTGTTATTATGAATTATTATCTCATATCGAAATATGTACGTAAATAAATTTAAGTACAAATAAATTAATCGTATTATATTTTTTAAAAATAAATTTACACTTCTGCATAGTTAATTTTTTATAGAATTTTTGCTAATTTTTTAAACGCTCCTTGAAGAATCATGTTTCTTAGAGTCCTATAAAAAGTTTACCAAATATTCCTAATATGTATTAAAACAAATATTGGCATCCATTTTAAATTTCGACTTTATTTAGTTTATTAAAACTCAATCAAAGTTTCGAAAGTCAGAATTTTTCATGAAAAGTCTACGCACACACGTAAAAATAGACTTTTACCATTCAATCTATATACAAAATCATACCGAAATTCCGAAGATACTTAAGTAATAATAACGCAAAACTAAAGAGGAAAATTAAATATTAGATTGCAAGAAGCATTTTCAAAACCAACAAAGAACTTAAAATAAATTAACTTAATTATCTAATAAAGTATTTAAAACGTGATTTTCGCTTGTTTTCAGTTTTAATTATTTCATTGTAATTACAATATTTTGGTTATAATTATTTTTAACAGTTTAGTTTTTTTTTATTAAACATTCATAAAATGTTTCATAAATTTAAGTTAAGAATTTTCATTGTAACATTCCCCGTCCCTTTAATGTGAAGTTTATATTG
This sequence comes from Pardosa pseudoannulata, assembly GCA_032207245.1. Taxonomy (NCBI): domain Eukaryota; kingdom Metazoa; phylum Arthropoda; class Arachnida; order Araneae; family Lycosidae; genus Pardosa; species Pardosa pseudoannulata. Next base: position 552,534 of record CM063500.1, on the reverse strand, counting down.
ATATAACCTTTAAAAACAGATAATAATAGTCTTATATAAGATAAAAATATTCCTATATAAGATAATGACTCTATATTTCTGTTTTGACATCCTTAAAATAAATATTAAAGATAAGATATAACGATAATATCGTCCCAACATAAATCATAAATATTTTTATGCATCATTGTTTTAATTGGCTTATTATTGATTTAACAGCATTAATAACATGTATAATCCAGAATTTCTTCCCCGTTCAAAGTTTAGAAACAGAACTTTAGTATTTAAATCAAAATTATTGCTTGTAATTAGGAGTAAAAACTAGCCCTCAACTTAAAAACTGCCATTAGTTAAAAAAAATAGCTTTAATTAATTTAAACAACTTAATCTTTTTACTTTTTTTCTTAATGTGGAATGAAAAGATAAACTTCTTGTTTACCATGGCGAGATATAAGCGACAGGAAAATTGGATTTAAATTCAGTTAACAATTATAGAAAATGAAATATATACAGATTCAAACAAAGAAAAGTCTAATGAAATTCTATAGAATGTAACTCTTCAAATGGGAAAAATAACCAAATACATTTTACAATTCCTTTTATTTATTTTGAAAACTTTTCAGCTCATTTTAAGAAATGTATATAAAAGATAAAATATATTTAGTTATACATGCATTATAAAGTATCTATCAATATAGATAAATTAACAATTTTACTTCAAAATATTCTACCACTGTCAAAATGACTGTGAAAAAAATTAAGTAATCAAAGTAGAATGTAGTAAGATGTTAAATGCATTATAAAGTATTTATCGATATTGAATAATTAAAAAATTTTCTGAAAATTATTTTACCACTGTCATAATGACTGTGTAAAAAATAAAGTAATCAAAGTAGAATGTAGTAAGATGTTAAATGCATTATAAAGTATTTATCGATATTGAATAATTAAAAAAATTTCTGAAAATTATTTTACCACTGTCAAAATGACTGTGAAAAAAATAAAGTAATCAAAGTAGAAAGTAGTAAGATGTTAAATGCATTATAAAGTATTTATCGATATTTAATAATTAAAAATTTTTCTGAAAATTATTTTACCACTGTCATAATGACTGTGTAAAAAATAAAGTAATCAAAGTAGAATGTAGTAAGATGTTAAATGCATTATAAAGTATTTATCGATATAGATTAATTAACAATTTTTTTTGAAAATTATTCTACCACTGTCATAATGACCGTGTAAAAAATAAAGTAATCAAAGTAGAATGTAATAAGTTGTTAAAAGAAAAAAAGTTTAATTGATAATTAATTTTATGCTTCTGTTTCAAATTAAGCATTATAAAGTACACTTAAAGATTTACATGAAATGTTTTTAAAGTATTTATTGAAGTTTAATGCTGATACCTTTATTGCATAAAGCATTACAGCTGAAATTGAACAATTAAAATTGTTAGAAACTTCAAATATTTAGAAACTTTTCAAAATACTTATTGATTTTAAATTCTTATCCTTACTTTTCATTTTATCAGACTCCTGAAAAATATTTTTAAATATTCGATCTTTAAATAGAATCTTTCTAAATATTTATGTTTCTTTTCTTTTGAATTTGCGCTGTTATTAGGTGAAATTATACTATAAGCGTTACAAAAACTAAAGTTTTAAAATTTCTAGAGATAATCTTTTCAAAATATTTATCTGCGTTTTTGTTCCGCACTTTTATTTCAAGTCATTCTAACAGTACAGTTGGATGTTAAATAAAGTTTTTAAAATGTTTTTTTCAAAACTTTATTTATTAAATTCCTGCGTTTGCTTCTGACTAATAATAAAATAAAGTTATTATAATGAAGCATTTTCAAATTTTTTTCATTTCTTTTAATATTAAAGCCTGCATTTCAATTTTTTTCATAAGCATTACAACGGAAAATTAAATTTGCTAGAAGGTGAACTTCTCAAAGTATTAATTGATTGTTGAATTCACGTCTTTGCTTTTTACTGGTTTCTTTTTTGAAAAATCCCTGAACTTTGAATATGATCTTTTCAAACTGTCCGTCGGTTTTGAATTCCCACTTTCATTAGGGTCAATTAGATTATTAGCTTTCAAAAATTAAACTTTAAAGTTGCTAAATGGAATGCTTTCAAAATATTCACTCACTCACACACACACACACACACACACACACATATATATATATATATATATATATATATATATATATATATATATATATATATATATATATGTATATATATATATATATATATATTATATGTATATATATATATATGTATATATATATATGTATATGTATATATATATGTATATATATATATATGTATATATATATATGTGTGTATATATATATATATATGTATATATATATATATATGTCTATATATATATATATATATATATATATATATATATATATATATATATATATATATATATATATATATATATATTAGTTCGTATCTTATTTCAATTCATTCTACCAGTACTGATGAATAATGCATAAAGTTAACAGAATATTTTCTTTTTCTAAATTCCGATTATTAAATTCCCTTTATTTCAAATTAGTAACAAATAAAATTGCTATAAAATAAAGTATTTTTAAAATAGTTACAAATTCAATGTACAACATTTGCTTATAGTTCATATTACTTTCATAAGAATTATGATAAACAATTAATTGATAAATATTAAATAAAGTTGATGGTATATTTTTTTTTCTAAATTTCGATTTTTAAATTTCTTCGTTTGTTTTAAATCTTTACCAAATAAAGTTGTTACAATGAAGCAGTTTAAAATAGTTAGAAATTCAGAATACAACAATTGCTTATAGTTAATATTTTTTCATAAGAAATATGATGTACAATTAAATTCATTAAAAGATGAACGTTTCAAAATATTTATCAAAATACACACATATAAGTATATTTAAATTTCAATTATTAAATTCCCTATTTCCAAATTAGTAACAAACTTATTTCATGTATAGCCTTTAGTTCATATTTTTTCATAAGATTAAAGACGAACAGTTAAATTTGTTAGAAAGTGAAATTTTCAAAATATTTATCTATTGTTAAAGACACGTATTATTGCATTAGTTTTTTGTGTGTATTCTTTATTAGTTTCCTTTGTATTCTGAAAAATATTGAAAGATCCATGAACTTTGAATATAATCTTTTCAAAATACGTATCAGTTTAAAAAGAAAAATTCAAGCTGTTTTCAGTAAAAATTTTATTATTGGCATTACAATTTTTTTTTTTTTTTTTTTTTTTTTTTTAAGTTTTTAAGAGGAATCATTTTAAAAATATTTATTTACGTTTATGATTCGTACATTTATTACAAATTATTTCACGTGTATTTATAAACATTAAATAAAATTAGAATTCTTTTCGAAATGTGTATTAAATCTTTGCTTTTGTATGAAATTAGTATTTTAGCATTCCGAAGTGCCATTAAATGTTTTATAACAAAGTGATTCCTAAACTCTTGCAAATTTTTAATATTAGCGCCTTAATGTGGTGTTACTCTTTATGCATTACAATGAACAATTAAAATCGTTTGAATCTGATCTTTTCAAAATATTTATCTATTATTTATTTTACATTATTATTTCCTATTAATTTATTAGCATCTTGAAAAATATATAACAATCTTTGAACTTTGTATGAAATCTTTTCACAATATCTATTAGTTTGTCAGTTCACAATGTTATTAGTTTATATCAGTTTATCGCAGTTAAAAAATATTTCAAAGGTGTTAAAAGAAATCCTTTTCAAAATATTTATCGAAGTATTTTTTTTTTAAATTTGCACCTTTACTACAATTTATCCTAATAGTATTTATGAATATTAAAATTATTAAAATTTTTTTTTAATTTGATTTTTTATTCCTGCCTTTGTTTAAAATTAGCTCGTCAGCTTTACAAAGTACAATTAAAGTTTATATACCGAAACATTTTCAAAATATTTATCGATTTTCAAAACTTACTTCAATATTTCATATTTGACCTTAAGTATTACGATGAAATGTTATAACTTTTTAAAGGGGAAATTTTCGAATTATTTATCGATTGCTAAACTCTCCTCCTTACTTTTTGACTGATTTATTAGCATTTTGAATAATATAAAATGATACTTGAACTTTGAATGAAATCTTTATAAAGTATGTTATCAACTTTTCATTTCATATTGTTATTAGTTTGTTTTATTCTATCGAAATTTAAAAAATAATATTCTAAAAGTGCAAAAAGGAAAACTTTTCAAAATATTTATCGATTGTTTTTTAAATTCGCATCTATATTTATTATTATTTTGTTAATGTTTATAAATAAATAGCAAAAAGTTATTAAAATATTTTTTTCAGAATTTTGATGTTTAAATACCACTTTTATTTTAAAGTAGTCTGTCAGTTTCACAAAGAACAAATAAAGTTTTTATACGGAGCTTTTTAAAATGTTTACATAATTTGTTCATAAATTTACGATAAAATGTTAAAAGATGAACTTTTCAAAATATTTCTGGATTCTTATATGTTTTTGATTAGCACCTTGAAAAAATATATCTCAGCGAACATACTACCTTTCCAGCTAAAGATGTTTCATTTTAAGTCTATTTTGGATTTAATAAAGTTCTATTTTATTAAATCCGAATTACAGTGGAACCTGCTTAAGAAGTTTTTAAGGCACCAAGAGATTAAAACTTCTTAAGCGGGAACACTTCTTAAACGAAAAAAACTGGAAAAGTGCAATAAAAAATTTTTTTATCCACTATAAATTTATTTTTCACCCCTAAATGTTTGAATAGATATATATTGCTATTTTATAATTCAGAACACATTTAATAGTTTTTGTTTCATATGTAATGTTTATTTCTAAAACATCTAAAATTTAACTAAGAATAATTTAATTATTTTCAACGTTAAAGGAAAGTCAGGTACAGATATAGACTGAACGAAACTAAAAAAAAAAAATGTAATTAATTATAATAATTTACATTAATTTATTTATTTCTAAAAATTTGTGTTTGACCTCTTTGCAGCAGATTTATTATTGTAATTTAAAATTTTCATCCGCGTCTGGGATGGTTTGTAAAAGGAATCAAATTAACTTCGCTTATAAAAGTTTGTATATGTTAAGCTTTACAGAGTGTCAGAACTACCTAATTTCTAAGAACTGTTGTTATAATGATCGTTGAAGTGATATATTTTTGCTATTCTCTGCAATCATTAAATTTTCCTAGAAATATATCTTTTGTATCTCTGTTTGGTAAAAAGTTAATCAAACTTCAATAAAATGGAAATGGAGGTTTGGAGTAAATAGAATTTCTTAAGCGGGAAAATGTTTAAACGTAAAACTTCTTAAACAAAGGACTTTACAATTATAGCTATATGAATAAAACTGGGACCAGAGAAATAGAACCTCTTAAGTGGGGAAACGTCTTAAAAGGAAACTTCTTAAATGGATTTCACAGTATATTGTTTTATAAAGTTCTACTTTATTAAATCGCCAATTTAAAAAAATAACATTTCATTTACCAGCAAAATAACTTTTGAAAAAGTAGATTAGAAACTAATTTTTCATATGGAATAGAAGCTAATTATATTTCTTGTTCAAAGAATCTCAATTATATTAATACGAAACATTAGTTTTTATTTTTTGATTTTAAAATGTCAGATACCTTTGGCATTTTAGGTGATAGAATAAAGGAAGATAATTAACTTTCGAAAAAGTAAATTAGAAACTAATTTTTCAAATGGAATAGAAGATAATTATATTTCTTGTTCAACGAATCTCAATTATATTAATACTATTAATACGAAAGATATATTTTATTTTATAGCAAGATTAAAACTAATTATTTTAAATTTTCAATTTCTTACTAGTTTTTATTTTTTGATTTTAAAATATACCTTTGACATTTTAGGTGATAGAATAAAGGAAGATAATTATCTTTAATTTGATAAACAAATTTACTTTCTAATAAAAATATTTCATTAGTTACCTGGCGGATAAGTGCATTGCATTTTTTGTTTATCGAACACGCAATTTTTATATTATTTTAGAAATTATATTATTTGAAATGATAAAATTAAATCATTTTTTAAGTAAGAGTGCTATCAAAGAACTTATAAAAAATTCATTCTAAAAAGGAGCAGAATATTTAATTTTATGATGAATCGAAAAAACGCTGTTATAGTAAAGATTTTAAATCTTGAAAGGTACTTTGTCTCCTCAAAAATCTTCGTTCTATGAATAATATTAAAAAATATATCCATCCGTTTTCCAATTCATGGTATTATTAATAGAAATTAGACTACCAGCGTTAAAAAAAAAAAAAAAGTTAGAAGGAATCCTTTTCAAAATATTCAACTGTAGATTTTTCCCCTTTGTTTCGAGTTCTTCTGCCAGCATAAATATTAAATAAAATTGAAAAACTTTTTTTTCTTCTAAATTTCTGTTATTGATCTCAAGTTTTTGTTTCAAATTCATTCAATAGCATCAAGTAATACAATTAAAATTGTTTAATGAAGCATTTTCAAAATATTTACCGATTTTTAAACTGATATCCTTATTTCATAGTTGAACATTATGATAAGTAAAATTGTTAGATGATGAACTTTTTAAAATATTTATTCATCGTTAAATTCCTATTCTTATTTCATCTCGGTATTTTATGATAATTAAAAGTATTTTAAAGTTCTTAAGAGAAATCCTTTCAAAATGTTTACCCGTGTCTTTTACCTCGCACTTTAGTTTCAAGTTATTCTACCAGTATTGATAATGTTAAATAAAGTTGACAGAATTTTCTTTCAAAATTTCGATTATTAAATCCCTGTCCTTGATTCTAGTTAAATTTATGTTTTTACTTCATCTCGGTATTTTTTTATAATTAAACGTATTTGAAGATTGGTGCATTTCAAAATATTTATTCATTGTTAAATTCATATTCTTCTTTCATCTCGGTATTTTATCATAATTAAAAGTATTTAAAGTTGTTACAAGAAATTCTTTCAAAATGTTTACCTGTATCTTTTACCTCGCACTTTAGTTTCAAGTTATTTTACCAGAACTAATAATGTTAAATAAAGTTGACAAAATTTGCTTTCAAAATTTCGGTTACTAAATGCATGCCCTTGATTCTAGTTAAATTTACGTTTTTACTTCATTTCTGTTTTTTTTTATAGTTAAATAATCAAAATTTTGAAAAAAATTCAACCAATTTTATTCAATATTTATTAATAATGTTTAGAATAACTTGAAATAAAGATGCGAGCTAAAATAATATATGTAAATATTTTGAAAAGGATTTCTACCAACAACTTTAAATACTTTTAATTATGGTAAAATACCGATAAGTAATAAGGCCGTGAATTTAACAATGAATAAAGATTTTAAAGTTCATCAATTTATAAAAACATTTCATTATAGTAAAATACCTATAAGAAAATAACTTTAACTTAACGGATAAATATTTTGAAAAGTTCAACAGCTAATAATTTTATATACATAATAATGCTGATAATAATATATTGGTGTATTTCAAAATATCTTTTCATTGTTAAATTAATATTTTTATTTCTTATCTGTATTTTACCATAAATTATTTAAAGTTGTTAGAAGAAAAATCATTTTCAAAATATTTACCTGTGTATATTTTAACTTGCACCTTTATTACAAGTTATTTTACCAGTATTCCGTTGAATTTTTCAAAATATTTATCCGTTGTTTAGTTCACGTTGTTTTCTTACAAGTATTTTACTATAATTAAATATTTTTATAAATTGATGAACTTTAAAATATTTGTTCATTGTTAAATTCACAGCATTATTACTTATCGATATTTTAATATAATTAAAAGTATTTAAAGTTGTTAGTAGAAATCCTTTTCAAAATGTTTACATACATTATTTTAGCTCGCATCTTTATTTCAAGTTATTCTACCAGTATTAATAAATAATGAAAAAAATTGGTTGAATTTTTTTTCAAAATTTTGGTTATTTAATTCACGTTTTATATTAAAATTAATCCATCAGAACCAAGTAGTACAATTAAAGTTGTTAGAATGAAACATTTTCAAAATATTTACTGATTTTTAAACTAATATCTTTATTTCTTAGTTCAGTATTATGATGTATAATTAAAGTTATTAGATGTTGAACTTTTCAAGTAAATACTTATCTACTTATAAATTCACGGTCTAATTTTATATCGGTTAATTTTACTAATATTAAAAATATTTAAAGGTGTTAGAATCTTTAAAATTAATAAGGTTTATTAATAAAATTGATTAAAGCCTTTTCAAAATATTTACCTATATTTTTTAGCATGCACCTTTATTTCAAATTATTCTAATAGTATTGATTAAGTTAATAAATTAGAGATAATTTTTTCGAAATTTTAATAATTAAATTCACGCTCTTGTTTCAAGTTAATCAGTCAGCATTTAGTAGTAGATTTAAAGATGTTACTATGAAACCTTTTCAAAATATTTATCTGTTTTTTAAATGCATACCTTTATTTCATAGTTAAGCATTACAAAGTAAAACTAAAACTGTTAGAAGTTGAACTTTTCAAAATATTTATTCATTGTTGATTTCATGCCCTTATATTTTATCGGTATTTTACTAGATTTAAAATTAATAAAAGATTGATGACCTTTTCAGAATAGTTATTCATTGTTAAATTCATGCTCATATTTCTTATCTGTATGTTACTGTAATAAAAGTATTCAAAGATTGGTCAAGTTATTTATCTGTTGTTAAATTCACGTTCTTATTTCTTATCGGTACTTTAGTACAATTTAAAGTATTTAAAGATAAAAATAACTTTACAAAATATTCATCCATTATTATACCATTATTATAAATATTATCCATTATTAAATTTACGTTCTTATTTCTTATCTGTATTTTATCTGTATTATAACTAAAAGTATTTAAAATCAATGAACTTTACAAAATATTTATCCGTTATTAAATTCACGTTCTTATTTCTTATCTGCATTTTAGTATAATTAAAAGTATTTAAAACCAATGAACTTTACAAAATATTTATCCGTTATTAAATTCACGTTCTCATTTTCTATCTGTATTTTAGTACAATTAAAAGTATCAAGGAACTTTACAAAATATTTATCCGTTATTAAATTTACTTTCTTATTTCTTACCTGTATTTTAGTATAATTAAAAGTATTTAAAATCAATGAACATTACATAATATTTATCCATCATTAAGTTTACGTTCTTATTTTTTATCTGCATTTTAATAGAATTAAAAGTATTTAAAAATCAATGAACTGTACAAAATATTTATCCATTATTAAATTCTTATTTCATAACAATGTATAACTGTAAATATATTTCAAATATTTTAAAATGATATTTATCAATTTATTTCTATTTGTTTTAGAGTTTTCCAAATTATTAACAACAATTAGATTGTAAAAAAAAACGTGTAGAATAGTGCGATGAAAAATCGAATTTATTTGAGTTTGGTAAATTTTGATAGCAACTTTGCATTTATTAAAACTGATTTAAACAAATAATAATAATTTTCTACTATAATTTTATAATTTTTTATGTCATTGTCAGATAAAATTAGTATTTAAATGTGTACTATATGTCTAAGAATTACTACCGAGGAAATGGATTTGCTGCTCTTTAGTGTCATGGCATTATTTCAAGTCTATATCTATGTAATTAGAAGAAAACTTTTCGAAATATTTATGAACTCTTAAAATCCCCCACTTAAATTAAACTGATATCTTAATGCTACAGCGAACAATTAAAGTTATCCGGGGGAAAACTTTCAAAATATTTACTATTGTTAACTTTTATGTTAACTTATGTAACTTATTGTACTTATGTAACTTATTGTTAACTTTTATTTTCCATTCTTGGTTAATGTCACAACAAACATTTAAATGTGATACACCGAAAACAGTTTCAAGTTATTTATGGGTTGTTGTTTTTTAAATAAACATATTTATTTTAAACCAATATACTAACAGGGCAAAGAACAATTAAAGGTGTCACGTATAGATCTTTTAAACATATTTATCGATTGTTAAATCACGCCTATATTTTCATTGTATCTCAGTGTAACAAAACATCCAAAGTTGATAAAATGACAAATACTCAAAATATTTATGGATTTTATTCAACTCACCTTTAATTTTAAATTAATCGGCGAAAAATACGATGATTCATTATTACAATGAAATATTTTCAAAATATTAATAGATTTTTTATTTCTTAGTGACTTTTGTTTTAGATTAAATTTCCTTGCTTAAAACAATTAAACATAATACACTGGAATTTATTTTAATATTTATTGTTATATCACACTTATATTTTCCAACGTTGACAACTGTCAAAAAATATTCAAACATTCAAGTTTGATGCAATAGCAATATTTCAAAATATTGTACCTTTAGCACTTGTCTTTTAGCACTACTAAATAAAATTATTTAATAAAATTACTACAATGAAAATATTTTTAAAATATTTATGTTTTTATCTGTATGCTTCTTTATTTTAAATTAAACTGCTAAAATTAAAAAAAAAACTAGAGTTAATGCAATGAATTATTTAAAAAATACTTTTGATCTTTAAATCACACGAGCATTTTTCCATAAGCTTCGTGAAAATATTCCTGATAAACAATGGGTATATAAAGTGGATAAAAAACAAGCATACTTTTACAATGTTTTTGGATTTCATTCAATTCACTATTAAGGTTAAATTAGTCTGGTAGCATTATGATGAAACATTAATGATAATGCAATAAAATATTTTCAAAATATTTATAGATTTTTTTTTTTTTTTAAGTATTCGTATGAATTTTAGTTTGATTGTTAAACCACACCAGTATTTTCTATTCCCTATCATTGTAATGAATATCATTCAAAGTTGATGAAACAAACTTTCGAACTATTAATGGATTTTATTTAATTGGTCCTTTATTTTGAATTAATCTGCTAGTCTTACGATGATTCATTCTATTTAATGCAATAAAATATTTTCAAAATACTTCGTTTTCTTTAACAGTCGTAAACATCTTGAATAAGCAATAAAATAGCTTAAAATTCTTCAAAGTTATCAACTTTGATTAGATTTAGTCAAAGTGAATTTTTAAATTCCACTTGTGTTTCCAACTATTTGTCAGCATCATAAAAAAGATTCAAAGTTAATATGAATTCAAAGTTACAATAATCTTAAAAAAAAAAAAAAAATTATCGATTGTTAAATCACACCTGCATTTCCTACTCCTTATCAGTGTAATATTTAAAGTTGATGGAAGAACAAACATTTCGAACTATTAATGTGCTGTATTTAATTGGACTTTTATTTTGGATTAGTCTGCTAGTCTTACGATGATTCATTAAAGTTAATGCAATGAGATATTTTCGAAATATTTATTTTTCTTTAATAATCGTAAGCATCTTTGTTTAAAATAAACTGACAGCATAAGGAAGGGAAATTAAAGTTGTGGTAATGATATAGTTTCAAAGTTATCAACTTTGATTAGATTCAGTCAAAGTGAATTTTTAAATTCCACTTGTGTTTCCAACTATTTGTCAGCATGATATAAAACATTCAAAGTTGATATAAATTCAAAAATTCAATATAATTACAATAAAATCTTTTTAAAAAATTATCGATTGTTAAATCACACCTGCATTTTCTACTCCTTATCAATGTAATATTCAAAGTTGATGGAACAACAAACAACCTTTAATGGGTTTTATTTAATTGGACTTTTATTTTGAATTAGTCTGCTAGTCTTACGATGATTCATTAAAGTTAATGCAATGAATTATTTTCGTAATACTTATTCTTCTTTAATAGTAAGTATTTTTGTTTCAAATAAACTGACATCAAAACGAGGGTTAATTAAAGTTGCGTAGTTCAATAGTCATCAAAGTTATCAACTTTGATTAAATTCAGTCAAAGTGAATTTTTAAATTCCACTTGTATTTTCAACTATTTCACAGCATCATGAGAAACAAAGTTGATATAAATTCAAAGTTACAATAAAATCTTTTAAAATATTATCGATTGGTGAATCACACTTTATTTTGAATTAGTCTGCTAGTCTTACGATGATTCATTAATGTTAATGCAATGAAATATTTTCGAAATACTTATTTTTTTTAATAGTTGTAAGCATCTTTGTTTAAAGTAAACTGACAGTATACCGAAGGTTAGTTAAAGTTGAGGCATTAAAATAATCCAATAGTCATCAAAGTTATCAACTTTGATTAAATTCAGTCAAAGTGAATTTTTAAATTCTACTTGTATTTCCAACTATTTCACAGCATCATGAAAACCATTCAAAGTTGATATAAATTCAAAGTTACAATCAAATCTTTTAAAATATTATCGATTGGTGAAGCATACTTTATTTTGAATTAGTCTTCTAGTCTTACGATGATTCATTCAAGTTAATACAATGAATTATGTTCAAGATACTTATTTTTCTTCAATAGTCGTAAGCATCTTTGTTTAAACTAAACTGACAGCTTAACGAAGATTAATTAAAGTTGTGGCATTGAAATAGTTCAATAGTCATCAAAGATATCAACTCTGATTAAATTCAGTCAAAGTGAGTTTTTAAATTCCACTTGTACTTCTAACTATTTATGAGAGTCATAATAAATATTCAAAGTTCATAGAACGACGAACTTTCAAAATGTTTAGGAGTTTAGTTGAATTCCGCACTTTTATTTTAAATCAATCTGCTAGCGTATAACGATGGCTCATTATAAATGAAACACTTCACAAAATATTTATTAATTGTTTAAATCACACATATCATTGTTATAAATGGTTCAATCACGCCTGCATACCCCATTGTTTATCAGTGTCATTACAAACATTCAAAGTTGAAAGAAAAACAAATAAGTTTTCAAAATGTTTACAGATTTAATTCAATTCCTCTTTTTATTTTTAATTAATTTACTAGCATCAAAAGTTAAAGCTTCTTTAATGAAATATTTTAAAAATATTTGTATCGCTTTTAAACCGTAGGCATCATTGTTTGAAACTAAACTGAAAGCGTTACGAAGAACAATTAATGTTTTACAAAATAAAACACTGAAAAATATTTATCGCTTTTAAATTTCACTTGTATTTTTAGTTATTTTTCGTGTCAAAAGAAATACAATCATTGTTGATTATAACAAAATTCATAAGTATACCTTCAAAATACTTATGAATTTTGTTAAGTTAACATTTTTATTTTAAATTAGTCTCCCAGCGGTGTGATTACTCACTAAAATAAAACATTTTCAATATAAAACATTCAAGTTAAAAACAAAACATTTCAAGATAAACATAAAACATTTCAAGATATTTATAAATTGTTAAATCCCACCTATCAGTGTTATCGATTGTTAAATGCCGCATTTAATTAAGTTGATTAGAAAAAACATTTAGAGTGCAAAAAGATCCTTTCAAAATTTTATAAAACTATTCGGAACTGAACAGAAAAAAAAAAAAAAAATCTTCGATATATCTTCAGTTATTTTGTTACTCTAACCAACTTAAGAATATTTTCTAATTTAAATCAACTATATAATTATCGTCATTATCGTACATTGCTTCTCAATTTATTGTTTTGATGTTCATTAGTACTTTCAAGTTTCAGTTTTGCATGAAACTACTTATAGAATGCAGATTTCATTCAATTGAATGTTCAGTTGTCAAATATAATTTTGATAATAGATAACAATGCCAATACATGCCTCTCGTATAGTACATGTTAGTTTATTGTACTAATTCGCATAGTGTACCTGTTAAAAAAAATGAATAAAATCTTCTAAATTTTGATATAATTACATTTTTTTTTTGTTTGTGATAGAATTATATTTTTAGTACAAATAAGAATATATAGAAAATGAAATTATTCATTCGGAAATGAACCAAAAACCTAAAACCGTTATTTTGGGCTGAACGAAAACCGGAACTGGTATATACACATATATATAGAAATGTCACATTTAAAAATGGGGTTTAAGAATTAAGCGAGTTATAATTAAAAATAGTTAGAACTCATTACCGACAACATAATAAGAAAAAACACGCCCTCGAGCGGAATTATACAGAGTAAAGAAGCCAACGCGGAAGTAGACAGGAATTTTGCTTAGATAGTAACGCCAAAAGAGACAGTTCTGAGCGGGAACGCAAGCTGATAACATCCTCCACACTTGTTGCTCCAAGGTGATAACAAAGGATATCTAAATGACATAGGCATGGACAGAAGAATTACAATAAAGAAGTTTTATATATGAAATCAAATGTGTCTTCCCTACCTTAACCACTTGACCATGTCATATATATATATATATGTTGTTGTTGAACTGGAACGTAAAAAAAAAAAAAATGCAATTCGAACCCAGCGTAAAAGTCGGAAGATGGGCGAGAAAGTGGCGACATTTATATTGAAGTGCAGGGTGGATATTGGACGGCAGCAAGAGAAAATTCTCCAGGCAGACGTTTAAGTAGACGTTTCTTTCGAGACATTTATAAGTAACGGAAGGTTTTTTTGCCGCTACAAGATTTTAACAAACAGAGAAATAATCAAACTAGTGAAGGTTGATTCCAATCGAAATAAAGCAGTGGGGAATACAGATAATCCAAAAATCGCAGCAAAAGAAAAAAAGAAGCCAACTGATACTCTAAAACACTTCCTGGTATTAGAAAAGGGGGATTGGTCAGAATAAGTGACATCGCCAGAATTTTTTTCGGGGAGATACAAAGTCTTAATCAAGAGTACAGTAAACTTTCAATATCGTAAAAAAATTTCATTACACACATACAAAGTACATACATGTAATAAATATTTTCTCTAGTAATTATGTAGCCCCATTGTTTTTACTTGCCCTACTACTTGCCTGGCTACTGGGCAAGAAGAAGCCTAATCAGCTAGCAGTAATAACGAATGATGCAGTCTGGCCACATTGAAGAAAACAGCACAAGTCTAATTAGAATTCTATTTTAGAGCTTCTAACAACAAGGTAACTTTACTAATCAAAGATAAACAAG
>CM063500.1:505000-532500 GCA_032207245.1 Pardosa pseudoannulata | reverse complement strand
GCTCTTAAATAAAGTTTTAATTAGACTTGTGCCTGTTTCTTCAATATGGCCAGACTGCATCGTTCATTATTACTGCTAGCTGATTAGCTTTCTCCTTGTCCAGCAGTTTTATAATTATTGGTTTACATATATATACAAATATGTATGTGAGACATATTTGTATAAATATATATGCATAAGTATATATATATATATATATATATATATATATATATATATATATATATATATATATATATATATATATATGTATATATATGTATATATATATATATATATATGTATATATATATATATATATATATATATATATATATATATATATATATATATATATATATATATATATATATATATATATATGTTATGCTTGGACATTTAAAGTTAGAAATTAAAGCAATGATCAATAAAAAAGGAGCGAACTATATCTTTAGCTGGAGAATATAGTAGTCAAAGAACCGTGGTCTCTCGTGGAATTTGGCGCGCTCTGCGCCAAATTCCACGCGAGAGAAAAGGCAAATCTTGGGCTGGTGACCTTTTTCTGGATAGAGTGTTGTATTAAAAGAAAATGGCAAAGATAGAATAAGCTGATTAAATAAACTTTCATGTATATATTAAAAATTATATACATATATATGTATATATATACACACCACACACACATATATAAATGTATATGTATACACTCATATATGTGTGTGTGCGTGTATGTAATGGGTGTTTTTACCCACTACTAACTTAAAATTGTACCCAGGCGTTATACAAGGCAGTCCTTATGTCAGGAAAGAATGCAGGAAAGTTTTAAATAAATTTTGAGTTTAGACAATCCATCTTTGACATTTTTCCGCCAAAACGTTTTACATTCATTTATGTAGTGCTGTGAGGACGCAAATGAATGAGCCATTTTGAGTGTTAATTGCAGAAGAGTAACTAAATTAAGCGAAGAAGATATAGAAGAATAGCAGAGCGAAGAAGATTTTAATTTCGTGTTCTCCAAGTCTCCGAAGATTATCCCAAGAGTAAAAAAGTATTTCACCAAAGGTTCTAATTTAGGGGTAGAATCGCTAGAAATATATTTTAGAATACAATTATAATTAAGGTGGTCAGTTTGGGTCCAATCATCACTACGTGCCCCACATGCATTTATACAGGGTGACACAAATGAGGAAACTTTTTAACAATCCAATAAAACAAAGTATGTTGGAAAAATATTTTATTCATAGTAATTGAAACTTTAAAAAGTGCCATTTAAGAAACAGTAATGGAATTTATCACTTTCTAAAAACTACATCCTTTAGATGCCGTCGTCCTGTACGAATGCATTCTTGAAACACGCTATTGAGATTCCTCATTGACCGCTGCAATACGTCAGTTGGGACACTGTGATTTTCGTCCTGAATAATGGATTTTAAATCATCCAGAGTTCTTGATTGAGTCGTGTACACTTTACTCTTGAGAGAGCCTCACAAGAAAAAATCACAAACGGACAAGTCTGGTGTTCTAGGTGGCCAGGTTATCACTTTTCCGGGACATTTCAACCATAGTTTCTTGCTTACGAATTGAACTCCTTGATCTCCGTAGGGCAGATTTGCCTACAACCTCAATGTTCTGTAGAGTACAAGCTCTTTTTGGTCATCCTGTTCGTTTTTTCTTTAGAACAGAACCATTCTCTTCAGAGTTACTAATACAACTTTTTACCTTAACGTCCTAACTTGTAAAAACGTCAAATTTCCCTCGGCGCAGCTACCAAACTATCACTGTTTTTGTAAAATATTTTTATGGCCAACGCCCGCTGTTGTCCATTCCATTTGTCCATGGTTAATGAATTGAAAATGGTGGTAGATGGTGGGTGGGTGTAATACCACTTGGTCATACCAAGCCCGAATGAGCGCTTCTCTTTCGAATTAAGGCAGAAGTGTGTGCCTTTCGTTGTTAACGAGCACCGTTAAGGTGAAAGTACGACTTAGCTCGAATACACACGACAAACCTTTTTTAGGGGGCGGTCGAACTTATTCACACACTCTTTCATCCATCCGAAAGTCAGAATTTAGATCCAACTCATCCCTGATTCAGTCACCTAGAGGTATAATTTACTATGAGAACTTGGAGGACTTTGCAGTCACGGCATATTTAACGTGCCCCAACTGCCATTAGCAACATGACAGACTTTGGCCGACAAGAGGACAGAACTCGCCCACTTTCGGTTACGAGACTGACGCTCTACCAACCAGGCTACAGCGACCTACTAAAATGGCAAAGTGTTTAATTGCTCAATGTCCCTATTGCAAAGTGTTTAATTGCTCAATGTCCCTATTTCAAAGTGCTGCCATCTGCTCATGGCTTACATTACACATTTTAAAAATTCATATTTTTTGTGTTACCCTGTATGTGTTGTGCGTGTGTGTCTTTAAATATACTTGTATTTGTTATCTCTTATTTTTTCGCTATAGCGAAAATTTTGCTCATTACAGGTGGCTACAGTGGTTGATTACCCCACGACTCATTAGATTCAGAATTCAATTAATTAAATTTCTTCGGAAAAACAAGCACTCCTAAACTAGCACATTTCTATCTCGTGAATGCAACTAATTAATGAATGGAAGAGAGGCTTCCATGGAAACTTTTCCTTCACTGGAGTACCCCTCTCACACAATTTTCACTTTCAATTGAACTCATTCAATAGGTCCAAGGCATTCAAGCCAGAGGTAGATTCGTGAATAGGAAAAAAAAAATCCTTCTTGTTTGAAAAATTTATAAAGCAAAAATATATTGTCATATCTTTCAAATATTTTTAATTAGAAACGGATATCAAATTCTGTTTTAATTAATAATTTAGATATGAATTTTAAATTGGAGAGGAATAATTACAAATAGTTGTCTGATGAATCAATTTATAAATATGTGGAAAAAAAATCTTTGGAACACAAGTACGAAATAAAACCTTGTCTGGAGAGGGAAAAATAAGCATTTTTATTCCTATTCGAGTGGTCAGCTTCTATTTCAGATTGAAAGTACTTCTTGTCTAGAGAAAAAAATTTAATGTATTTTTATTAGGATTAATTTATTAGTGAGATAATTAATTCCGAGATATTACATTATAATTTTAATAGAATATAATATAAATACATTAAGCTATACTATTTTAACACTAGATTTACGGATGTTGATCATATACCTATTTTTACTGAAATGAGCCAATTTGACTCATACATGAAAATTGAAGTTTTTTGCAAAGAAAATAGTTCCAAATTAATTTAAATAAAATGTTTATTATAAAAAAAATTCATGAAAAACATTTTTTCATATAAAATCTGTTTTTGAAACACATTTTCCTCAAACATTTCTATTACATTTAGCACAATGGTTTCTACATCTGTTTCTTTTGCATGATTACTGAACTTGACAATTCTTCAGTGCGTCAGTAACATGAATTTCTGTCATTGGAATGGAAGTGTTCTCGACTTCATCTCTATACTTACTTCTAAACTCTTCATCCAATTGTACAATAAAATCTTGACTGTTGCCCAAGCGTGATAAGACCAATAAATTTCATGTTATGTGATTAACTGTTAAACCATTCTATGAATCAAATTAGCTCACAACCGTGAAAATAGGTATACCACATTTGATAATGCGAAATGAAGGGGTCTGCGGGGAAGAGGAATGGAAGTTTACATATATTTTATTACTTAACTAAAAACCAACGTATGTGTTTGAAAAGTGATATTAAAGTTTATATATATATATATATATATATATATATATATATATATATATATATATATATATATTTTTAATGAGTCAAAATGGCTCGGTCCGCAAATCTAATGTTAAAATATGAATATTAAAAAATATATATTTTGAGTAATGAATACTTTAATTCTTTAATTCTTTCTTTTTTGATTTTTTAATTCTTTTTATAACAATTATTCCTTTTTTAATTATTTATTCTCCAATTCTCCATTTCCTTTGTTTACTCTTTATTTATTTTTACATATTTAAACAATTTTAATTAGCTATTTTATAACAGTTCTCACTATTTACAGAACTGCACTAATAATTTGTAGGCATCACTGTTAGCTGGGGTTTAAAACACATATCTCCAAATATATTCAAAATAAATGTCTTTGTTCAGAGATGTACTGGTGTAATTACTATCTATTTTATTAATTTAATAATTATTTTGTTGCTTTTCTACAACCCTGAGAATTGTTTTATCTAGTAATTTGAAATCATTATTATTTCGTGAATAGATTTTTTTGCGCGTCTAAAAATGACTATTTTTATTTGAAAATATATTGGTTTCTTTACTATTTATTTACTAGCATATAGCAAGTCATATGAAGGGATCAGTACAATTTTTAATTTTCTAAAATTGTAAAGTACCTTATAAGGCAGGTAAAAAAGGTAAAAATACCTTATAAGGCAGGGTTTGTTTTTTGGCTGAAAATTATATGGTACACGCCTAATAATTTGTTTATCTTTACTGACCACATGTTAGTTGCCAACTTTAATTTATCTTGTCATATTACGTTATAGGATGGGCAGCAGATGTTTTAATACTGACAGTGATTATTTGGCAGTATACATGAAACTAGTATATAGGTAAACCGAAACTCCCCCTGGTTCTGGATCTAACAGGGTCTCCAAGGTCTTTTCCCCGTGGGCTTTGCTAAAAAGACTTTTTCCGAACGATGGCCGAATGGTTAGGGAGATGGCCTTCGGAACCGGAATTCATGGGTTCAAATCCCACTGCGGCATGAATGTTCGTATACATTCGAATTTGGCTTTAAGCTGTAGGTCCAGATCTCATTAGCCTTCGTGTTGCAAAAAAAGTAGACGGTAGGACTCCAAAACCAAACCAACAATGTTACAGCATCTATTTTCAGGTATTCTTGCCAGATGGCAGCACATTTAATTAGCTGAATTTTAATAAATTTTACAATATCACTTTCTTTAAAAATCATGTAAAGCTCTATAATATATTTCTTCTTTTCCATGACTTATGTACCTGCTTTAGTTGCCTATAGTTTGCTTCACAAAACTTTTCTCTCAAAAGTCTCCAGAGCTTCTGCATCCCGTAAAGTCAACGCCTAAGTCTCTAATGTATATGTAAGATTTCATAAAATACCTGTAAAGAAGCAGTTAAATTACAAATATAAAGAAAATTACATTTATTGACTTAGTGGTAATAGGATGCAAAATGTAATCAAAATTATAATCTGTCACTTACTTCTCCTAGGATGTCTGGATGACTCTGATGTTATATGTCAGAATAGATTTAATAACACTCCTGTACAGAAGCAGTTAAATTGCAAATATAAAGAAAATTACATTTATTGACTTAGTGGTAATAGGATGCAAAATGTAATCAAAATTATAATATGTCACTTACTTCTCCTAACATGTCTGGATGGTTTTTTAATTTTTCATTTCATTTGTTCCCTAAGTTTGTTAGTTCTGTTTTTATACTTTTACATTAACTATGTTAGTTCATATTAAATAATGAATTTTTCTTTAAAAATCATGTAAATCTGTAAATTATTTCTTCTTTTCCATGAACCAGTTACCTGGACTCCTTGAAGTTCAAGTCACTTCGCAAAACTTTTCCGTCAAAAGTCCCCAGAGCCTCTGCATCACGTAAAGTCAATGCCCAAGTTTCTGATGGATATGTCAGAATAGATTTTATAAAACCCCTGTAAACAAGCAGTTAAATTACAAATATAAGTAAAATTACATTTATTGACTTAGTGGCAAAAAGATGCAAAATGTCATCAAAATTATAACCTGTCACTTACTTTTCCTAGGATGTCTGGATGACTCTGATGTTATATGTCAGAATAGATTTAATAAAACCCCTGTAAAGAAGCAGTTAAATCCCAAATATGAGTAAAATTACATTTATTGACTTGGTGGCAAAAGGATGTAAAATGCAATCAAAACTATAATCTGTCACTTACTTTTCTTAGGAAATCTGGATGATTTTTCAATTTTTCATTTCATTTGTTCCCTAAGTTTGTTGGCTCTGTTTTTATACTTTTACATTAAATATATAAGTTCGTATTAAATAATGAATTTAAAAAATATTATTTTGCAATCTTAAAAAAGTCTAGAATGCAATTCATGTTTACAATAAACTCAAGTTTTTAATTTTACTTTTATTATTTTATGGAATTATTTTATACATATATTTTTTTCCTCAGATTTTTAGATAGCTTTGACAGTTTTTAGCACAATTTCAACAAGCTACGTTAAAAAATCTGTTACTGCCCCTTCTTAAATTATTAATAAATTTTAATGAAATTGTAACGAAAATAATGTAGGCTTTTAAATTTAAATGCGTTTTACTCAAACTGCTGTTTTTAAAAAATTGTTCTCTGAATAAAAAAGACTTTTGCACATATTGATTTCAAAGTTTTAAAGTAAGTATAGCGTTGTCAAAAAATTTCGCTTACTTTTTCATTGTACCTTAACTTTATTTGTTTTCTTTTTTATTTTCAAACGCCTTTTAGATTTTTTGAAAATTCATTCTGTTTGTGTAAACTTTTTACGTCATTTTAAGATTTAAACAGGTGGAGAATTATACCTAATGCCTAATGTTTATATAAAAGACAAAAAATATTAATTAAGTTTTGTGCTGTTGTATGTACAAGCGCAGTGTATCGGCAACATTTTGGAATTTTTAAAATAAGCAATTACTTTTTATAAGAAAGAATCATTTTTAAGGAAACAAAATAAATATAGAAAAAATTAAGTGGGTTTAAAGAACAAATGCCGAAAATTTTAGGTGTTTTAAAAATTAATTCAAAAATGGTATCTGTTCTGAAATGTAAAGCGTGTCATTAAACATTTCTTAAATCCATTCACTCATTTATATGAACATTAAAAAAAGAATACTTTGTGAATTGTTATACTTAAGAAAACATAGTACCTTCCGAATTAAAATGTATTCATTAAAACAGGGGCGTATGCAAAGGAGGGGTGTTAAGGGTTAACCACCCCCTTTGAGTTTAGACAAAATGACAAAAATAAAAATTTTAGTTGAAATTATGCGGGCTATTATTTTTTAGAATTATGAACCCCACACCCCTTGAAAAAATTCTGCGTACGTCACTGCATTAAAATACTCTATTTTTAATCAATAAAAAATAAAATATTCTAAACAGTTTAGAATATTTTCCCTCGATCCTTATTCTAACTTTATAAATATTGTTTAGTTTTGTTATTTGAAGCAATTGGGCAAGGTTAACTCAGCCTTTCATTCCTTCAGTGGGTAGACAAACTGAGGACCAAGAATGCATGGAAACTAAACACTGGGGGTTCCGCGTAAAGTTGACCCCCTAACCGGGGCTTATGCATCGCTCTCCAGAGCCGTTGGTCGAGCAAACAGAGATTGGCCTCATGAGACCTGGCCCGCTAGAGGCTGTTGCACCGAAGAGTTTAGTTTTAGTTTATACGAAGAAATACATTTTTTAAAAATTTACAAAATACTTGCACCATTCGAGAAAAGGGAAATCCATTTACTTACAAAGTAACTTTTGAAAATTTGTAAATTTGAAACTAATTTTTTTATGTAAAATAGAAGCTGATTATCTTTTTTATTCTGTGACACTTCATTATTATAACACGATAAATATATTTTATTTTATAGTATAATAATAATGTCTGGTTTTTATATACAATTTTTAACAATTTTAGAGTATTTTTATATATTGAAACACTTTTTATAAATTAAAAAAAATTTAAATGTAAATAATAAAAAGTATATTTTACTTCAATTTGATATAAAAGTTTAATTTATAATAATGTACGTATTTCAAAAGTAAATTTTCTTATTATTTCATTTCGTGCTACTTTTTAAATTATTTTAAAAACATGCTGTTTGAAGTGACAAAACTAAATAGACTTTTTAAAGCCAGGGAGTTATAAGTAAATATTTATAAAATTCTAACTTTATAAATATTAAATATTCGTTTTGTTATAGTTAACAATACATTTTTTTTTAACATTTATAAAATAAGTACACCAAGCGAAAAAAGAAGAGGTCTGCTGACCCACAAAGTAATTTTTTGAAATTTCTAAATTCGAAACTAATCGTTATATCAAATAGCTATCTTTCTTATTCTGTAAACCGCCTTTATAATAATACGTGAAGTATATTTTAATTTGTAGAACAATAAAGGCTAATTTTTTATACATTTTCAATCTCTTAACATTTATAGTTTTTTATAAACTCTAAAAACCTTTAAAGTTTTAAGTTTACAGAATAAAATAGGTATTTTACTTCAATTTAATATAAAACTTAGTTTCTAATATGCATATTCCAAAAGTTATTTTGCGAGTAAATAATTTTAATCTTTTGTTCATTTGGTGCATGTTTTTTATGGTATTTTAAAAATATACTGGTTGAAGAAGTGACAAAACTAAACGGACTTTATAAAGCCAGGATTTATAACTAAATAATATTTATAAAGTTCTACCTTTATAAATATTAACTAGTTTTGTTATATGTAACAATGCATATCTTAAAATTTATAACATACATACACTAAGTGAAAAATCAGAAATCCGCTTACCCACTAAATAACTATTGAAATTCGTAAATTCGAACCTAATTCGAACCTGGTGGGGTTATGTCCTCCTACAAGGGAATTTTGAAGGAAAAGGAAAAATATAGACAAACAACTACCCATTACCATGTTTCTCTCCAAGGTAAAGCCCCCTGGCTCTACCGTCAGCAGTGAGCCTAAAACTTCTATGAGTCAAGTGAGAGCTTCTACTTCGCCACCAACACAAGACTCAGAAAACAATGTTGATTAATGTTTATTACTCTATAATGTTTTGTAATTAACCTTATTAATTAGCATTGACACGTTTAATGAAATACGTATACTGTTGTCATTTTTGTCTTAAACGTGTAAAGCAAAAATACTGTTTACATATTTAAAACATTCGTGTACCCGCATACACGAAAATTCTTAGGGGCAAATCCTACTTCGCGGTTTTTCAGCCTTCGCGGAAGTTTCTGGTCCTCATTAACCGCGAAAAACGAGAGATCACTGTACAACCAAGTGGTATGCGAACCAAAAAAGGTTGGGAAAAGCTGCCTTAAAGACGCTGCCACAGACTACGTAGAAAAAATAAATAATTTATCATGATCTTATCACATAAACATCAAGAAGCGTCATAAAGTATTAGATAAATGGAAAGTTGCAAATTTATTTAGAGTTAGAAAAAAAAAGGCATTCCAGTTAAATGAAAAAACTTATTTATATTTTACATTGTTATACAGCACAACACTCATAATTTCTGTTGAAAGGAGCTAGCATCAAGAATGCATTCATATAGTCTGGAAAATCGCGGAAGTATTTTCAATGTAGGCTAACAAGATTTTTTGAACTTATTAAAATTTGTGTGCATTACTAGTTTCCCCTGCTAGTGTTGAAAGACAGTTTTCAACCACGAAAAGAGTAAAACCAATTTTTGCATTTGAATTAGTCACAGGAGATTACCAAACCTAGCTTTACTTTCAGAGCATATAGGCCTGATTATAAATGCTAATGAAGGTTTGAACAAGCTGGCGTTAAAATGCCAGAAGAACTAATTTACTGCTATAAAACGAAAGTTTATAAATTATTGATTATGTCACACTCTTTTCGAATTTTGTTGTCATACAAAGTAAGTAATTTTGTAAGAGAAAAGTAAAAGGATATGTCATAATTCCTGTCTCAATATTGTTATATTTTCCTAATTATTCATAACATTACTTTAGTTTAAAGTCTAACTTGTTAAGTACTGGAGAGTAAATTAAATATAAACAGATAAATATAAACCTGGTAAAAACTTCGGAAGCAAATTAAAAGATTTAATGTGGCTGCAAATACATTTTTCAAGATAAAATTAAATTACGTACAGTGTAGCTGATCTGTTTTACGATGTTTTTATGTATTCATGTAAAATTATGTGTATAAGACATATGTATGTATGTACTTTGTGTGTGTAAAGAAATTTTTTTATGAGATTAAAAGTTCACTGAAATTTTGGTTACGCCTTTGGACTTTCCCAATGAAAACAAGTTTTGACTAAGTATATATATATTTATGTATATATATGTATATATATATATATATATATATATATATATATATATATATATATATATATATATATATATATATATATATATATATATATATATATATATATAATGGACGGGGTTCTAGATTATGAGTGAGTGGTCGTTTTGTTTCTGGTGTTGATGGTCACGTGATAGGGCGAGAGACATTATTATATTAGATAACGGAATGTGTAGTGTGGCTGTACGTATTTCGATATGGAAATAAAAGTTTCTGGTTACGACTACTTTATGATTATTGTGATTGGCGACGAATTCTTGAATATGTTACGTATATACATACATATTTAACATATATACATACATATATATATATGTATGCATATATATATATACTATATATATATATATACTATATATATATACTATATATATATATATATATATATATATATATATATATATATATATATATTGCCGCATAAAGAAGATTTGTCAACGAGCTCAGTGTCCGAATGGTCAGAGCACGAGATCCAGACACAAAGTTTGTGGGTTTGGTGCTCGTTATTTCTCAAATATTCTGTTTTCTTCTCGATCTTGTAAAGTTGCGAATTGCTACTTTGCTTCAGTAAATTAGTCTGTTAGGCTAAACGGTGTGTTCATTCGAATTTTCGTGACAATATATATATATATATATATATATATATATATATATATATATATATATATTTATATATATGTACACACATACATATATATACAAAATTGTTACATACCACCTCTGTTTAATATATAAGTGCAAGATAAAAATTTAGTGTTCCGCTTTGAATTTCTGATTTCCAAGATGCTGCATGATTGTTAAAGTTTGAGAACCACTGGTGTAAAATATCCCACAGACATGCGAGTTAAACAGCAAACAGTCTGGGCGGGCAGGAAAAAAGGGGCAGGATACTCGACATGCTTCACAAACCCTTGGGGGAATTACATGTGCTCACCGAAAGGGAGAAGTATTGTCGAGGCTCGGCTAGATTTGTATAGGGAAAAATGGGTTAGCAAATAAAAACACGGTGATCAGTCGTCATTAAGAGGGTAACGGGTAAAATCCTGGATTCCCCCCTCATCTAAAGGAAAGTAAATTTTATTGATGAGTTTAAACATTTGTATTCCCCCCTTTTACTGCAATGTGAAACTTCTGGCTACGAAAGCGGTGAATTTCCTAAGTGATCTGAACCATTCAGGAGGCTATTTAGTGCCTTTTGAGACTAAAAATCATCATTATAACAGTTTTTTTTTTAATTTTCTCAAAATAAAATATTCTGCTCCTTTTAGAATGAATATTTTAAATATTCTACAATAAAGGTCTAAATTTTAAAAATATTTTGTTTTATCATCCGAATAGTATGTTTGTATGATCCGCGATAGCTAAGTCAGCAAAGGCAGCAATCTCGTAACTAAAGGTTGCTGGAGCAGGCCTAAGTTCCGCCTTGTTTGCTAAAGGTGACTGGAGCCCGTAAAATATGTTCGTGGTCACAAAGTCCTCCAAGTTTTCAAACGGTATCCCTGAGGGTGGCACGCCAAGTCTGGGGTCTTCTGCTTGGTCCCTGCTTCTAAATTATGAGTACCCAGCGTTAGTAATGTTACTCGCGTCCGTAGCATATCTTAAACTACACGAGCTCCTCGGGTGGTGCTAAGTGAATAACAGGTTCGCAGCCTTGTTAAGGCGTTAGAATAATGTCTATATCACCTGCTGAGTTGAAAAAAAGAATATTTTCATAATATTAAAATGTACAAAACAAATTTAAAATTCACTTTTGCTCTTTTATACGTTTTTTAATAGCACTAAAAAAATTGGTTTTGAATTACCAAGTAGTATATTTTTTATAACATTAAAAATATGGAGAAAGTGTAAAGAATTAAAACAAGATGTAGTACAGTACCAAGATGTATTTATTGTATTGATCATTTATTTCGGAATCAATGCTTTTGCTTAATAATATTTGGGTTTACTGCTGATGAAACAACATTATTAAAACTGTTTTCATTTCTTAATATCAGTATCAACTTTTATCATATATATATATATATATATATATATATATATATATATATATATATATATATATATGTGTGTGTGTGTGTGTGTGTGTGTGTGTGTGTGTGTGTGGTCTAAAAAAGGGGTAGTTGGAAATTACTGGGTTATAAGCGATTTTAAAAAGGGAACTCTTATAATAATAAAATAAATGAAAAAGACCCACTCTCGCGTAAGCTTTTGGGATCATCCGGTCAAGTGGTCAGATATTTGATGGACTGTATGATTAAGCGAACCAATATGAGTCAATTACTCGTGGACATGGAGCTGTCAACACCACTCTACGCATGTCTTCACCACGAATAAATGCAAATGGCGCAAACCATGCCTGAAACAGAAACCCCAAAGTAAATAAAGAAATTTTTTTATCAAGAAAGACTGTTTTCCACTCGCCTTAACACTAGAACACGATATATATATATATATATATATATATATATATATATATATATATATATATATATATATATACATATATATATATAAATATATATTATAAATAAAATATATATATATATATATATATATATATATATATATATATATATATATATAAACAATCATACCTCGTTATAACGACATCGTCGTTTCCAAAAACAGTTTGCAGCTATGATAAACTGTCAGTATATCGAGTTATCTTTTTTCTATTAAAATTAATTGATAAAATTCATGTTGCCACTGTACATTGTTAAAAATTTGATATTTAGATTGATTAAAATATGTATTTTCAAGACAGTATATTTTTTATTTAATGTAATTAGATTTTTTTTGTGGGAACATATAAAAATTTCTGTTTAATAATTTTAGAATTTATCTTTCTTTTATTTATCTTATATATTTTTAAATATCTGCCGTAGTTAGTTATAAAAACCTTCGATTTAACTCCTTCAGTATGTTAGGATTTTAAAATTTATAAGATATATATCTCAGCTATTTTACTTGATTGGTAGGGGGCTACTATAAATCGCATCCTTTCTTCTTAGACCACCCTTCTAATGCTAACCAAACTTTCAGTTTCCCACTAATTTTTTATACTTTTCTTCTTTTCAAACACTACTGACATTTCTCGGATTTCACTACTGACATTTCAAGGTTGTCTCAGTCAGTTTCCTCCATCTTGGCCGAACGATGGCCGAATGGTTAGGGTGCTGGCCTTCGGAACCGGAGTTCGTGGGTTCGAGTCCCACTATGGCATGGATGTCCGTAGCCGTTCAGAATCGGCTTTAAGCAGTAGGTCCCGGTCTCATTAGCCCTCGTGTTGCAAAACGTATACCGTAGCGCTCCAAACCAAACCAAACCAAACCTCCATCTTGATCTGTATGTGACTATTATCCTCCATGCTGATCTACCTGTAACTGTAACACTCCATCTTGATCTGTCTGTAGCTAAAATCCTCCATTTTCATCTTTCTGTAGCTATAATACTCCACCTTGATCTGTCTGTAGGTATAATACTCCATCTTGATCTGTATGTAGTTATAATACTCCACTTTGATCTGTCTGTAGCTATAATACTCCATCTTAATCTGTCTATAGTTATAATACTCCACCTTGATTTGTCTATAGCTATAATACTCCATATTGATCTGTCCTGAGCTATAATACTCCATCTTGATCTGTCTGTAGTTATAATATTCCATCTTGATCTGCCTGTAGCTATAATAGTCCATCTTGATCGGTTTGTAGCTATAATCCTCAATCTTGATCTGTCTGTAGCTATAACACTAGATCTTGATCTGTCTGTAGCTATAATCCTTCATTTTCATCTTTTCGTAGCTATAATTCTCCATCTTGATCTGTCTGTAACTATAAACCGCCATCTTGATTTCTCTGTAACTATAATCCACCATCTTGATTTGTCTGTAGCTGTAATACTCCATCTTCATCTATCTGTAGTTATAATACTTCACCTTGATCTGTCTGTAGCTATAATCCTCCAACTTGATCTGCCTGTAGCTATAATCCACTATCTTGATCTGTCTATAGCTATAATCCTTCATTTTCATCTTTCTATAACTATAATCCTCCATCTTAATCTGCCTGTAACTATAAACTTCCATCTTGATTTCTCTGTAGCTATAATCCACCATCTTGATTTGTTTGTAGCTGTAATTCTCCATCATCATCTATTTGTAGTTAAAATATTTCACCTTGATTTGTTTGTAGCTGTAATACTCCATCATCATCTATCTGTAGTTATAATACTTCACCTTGATCTGTCTGTAGCTATAATACTCCATCTTGATCTGTCTGTACCTATAATCCTCCAACTTGATCTGTGTGCACCTATAATCTTCCATCTTGATTTGTCAGTAGTTATAATAGCATATGTCTGTAGCTTAACTTGCCACCTCCAAAAGTATTATTTGAGAACTTGGAGTAAAGTGCGACTATAAATCTATTTTACCTGCCTCAGCCAACATTAACGAGCATTGTACGTGCAGGATGTGCTGTATAATCAGCACGTAAAATCAAACAGCAGACATCTTTGATTTATGAACTGAAATTAAGAGATAAATGAAGTTTGACCCCTTTGATTTCAGCAGGTAAATCAAAGAGGTCAAATTTTTGGGTTATTGCAATATTTTCCCTATAACATATATGCCAGAAAGTATAAAGGGATAAAATTCAGGCAATTTCACATTTGCTACCTTGTTTTTAACATCGCTTAGAATTATGTCGAGTTGTTGCTGTAATAAATTTGTAATATTATAAGTATGTTGTTGTTACTGATCCCTAGTTTTAGTCCTCATAAAATCTATTGGCGCTTCAAATTCATACCTTCTCGTTTCCCTAATCATCGGTTACTATGGTAGCGACCAAGAAGCAGGATCATTCACATTTATTTTCAGCACTTCAGTTGATGATTTGATTCCTTTAATTCCTTTGATTTCAGTTGAAGATTTGAAAAAATCCCCAGATGTTCTTGTAAAAATACAAAAGTTCTTTTTAATTTAGAATTCTTACTAAAACATTAGGAGTCTCATACATTCTAAAGAAATTTTCCCTTTCTGAAAATGTATCAAAGGCCATAAATCTTAAATTCATAATAAAATTATACAAAATATAGTTATTGCATTAAGACCTCTTTGTATTCTTATAAAATCATAAAATAATTAATACTGTACAATTTAGGAAAAGAAAGTTTACTACGGTCAACATAACTTCATATTATAGTTATTAACATACAATTTAAATTTAAGGAATTTCAGAACTACATTCTCTTTGATAATTTAATAATTAAGAAATAACTTTGATATTTAGAAATTGTAACTAATAAATAATTAAAATTAGTTAAATATTCAATTATCTTAATGATATTAATTCTTTCTGTAAATAATGTAACTGTGTATGCAAAAAAAAAATTAAATTTACTTTTTCAGTAGAATTTTTTAAATTTAACGGATTGGGATATAACATACAATTTTAAATTCTTTTGTAATTTTATTAAACGGGATTATATCTTAAATTTATAAACTTAGAAACAGGTCTGAAATTACTCATAAATTTTGTGTAAAGTATTAAGTATTCTTCAAAGAGCAGTCTAAATAAACATATTTTCATCATGCACCGAGAGCCTTTTATGATGAATGACATCCCTTAACCATCTAAGCGGTCAGCAAGTACAATTTCACCAAACCGATGATGTCTTCAAAACGTACAATTTCCGACCTCCAAAAACGCTCCGGAAATGGATATAGTGTACATTTCTGCCAGTGCCTTCCCCCATGGAGTTCTGCAGTAGGGGTGTCAGGTCAATTGTTTAGGAACTGCACTCCTCTTTGACTAACATTTATTGAGGGATGCACCTCTACCCCGTTAGGTAAAGACGCTGATAGCTTTTCATAGCTTTGTAAATCTCTATTTCGAAGTATTTCGTTTGCGATAACTGATGTATCTCTAATTGCACCACTCAAATATATTGACGACTTCTGTAAAAAATATAAATAAATCTCTCAAAGAATATTTTTATTTGTACTTTTACAATCCATTATTTCTTATCGGATAATCTTCGAGACTTGACGAGCTTTATATATATTAAAAATTAACAATCTGTAATATCTATTTATATATCTATTTATAACCGGAAGTAAAGTGACAATAACGAGGGTGGGTTTCCCGTAGTCGACTAAGGGTGAAGGAAAAATTCATAGAACGCTTTGGCCACTGACACAGTAACCTTTTAGCGTATTTTTTGGAGACTTTTTTCTTCGATGTCTTTCACTCGGAGGGTTAACACAGTGGAAAAAAGAGTAAAATCATTCCCCCACGTGTCATTACCATAGTTACACTTGGTGATCGGAAAAAATCACTGACCTCGAAATGCCTATTGAGTTTACACAGAGTATAGCATTACTAAAATCAAATCAACTCCATAAGTCCAAAAACTTCTAGAAAATCTTAAAACAGTACGGGTTTGGAAAACTCCTCTGTCCAATTTAAAACCTATGCAAATTAAAATATGGTCAGGCAAAGCCTGGGCAGACTTACACTTGGTACAAATCTTAAAAGCTTTCTGTTCCTGCTCAAAGGAGAGAGACCGCAAGTGTCCACTTTCGAAACGAGAGAGACAATTTTGCTGACTTATGTTACCCTTGAAAAGAAAAGAATTACCAGGGCTCTTTCTAGAGTACCAATGATAATCCAGAGAGAGTTTCTACAAGTCGTATACAAAATTGTAAGTAGCAGCATTTTGTATTATAAATCTCATACGAAAGTTCTGTCCAGACACACATGGGGTGTTATAACGGCGTTGGAGACATATCGGAGTGGTGCCAAATCAGGATTAGACTACATATATATTAAATACAAAGAGAGACCTCAAATAGGCACTCCATGTACAACCTTTTTCTAGAAGTTATCCGACAGCTGAGGTATTTACGACTCGGCTACAGAAACCACTGCCATCTCAACAATGTATACCACTGCACAAACATATGTAGCATAAATGGTTTTATGGGTCATACATAGGTAGTTGAAGCACATGGCACAAAAGGATACATACCGGGCACGAGAGTGCGTGTATGTAACAGTTAACACAGAAAGAGAAACGTGCTTTCCCTCCCATTCCCAAATAATCGAGATTTCAGTTGTTTTCACCCCCTCTTCCCCATACTCGCTTCTCTGTGAACGCGTGTTTGTTTCAGCTTTGAATTCACTCCGAAGGCAATTGATGAGGCAAGTGAAGGGGTCTGTGGGGATGGAGGGGACACAGATCACCCGAGTCCATTTCCAAAGTCAACAATGGGGTGATTCCCGGCACGAACCAATGGACGGGGCTGATCATCGATCGTGACAAACATAAAAGTGAAATCGCGGTGATATGGGATGCTACAGATTGTGAAACACACACACATACAAGCACTTTATAGACTAGTCAGCTCGGCATTTAGGAAGTCGGTGTCTATTAAATGGTAAATGCTGGCAAATTTTGTCCCAACTGTTGGAAACTTTTATGAGTTGAAATAAATGCATAAATAAATCGAAAATAAATAATCACCACTTTTAATACCTTTAACTTATACGCGAAATCATACATATATATGCATACACACATGTATATATAATTATATTTATATAATTACATATACATACATATATATGTGGGGAGAGCTGGGTTCAAGCAAATTTAGGTGGTTATATCCAATAAACTCAAGGCACAACTTCTTGACAACACATGTATTTTGGTGGAACATTGCATTTATAGATTACATAGAACATTGAATATAGATTAGAAATAAAGTTCTTGTTTCATCTGTTGTCTGATAAAGAGAGCAATTTGTCGTTGTTCCTTACCCTCTGTCACACAAACATCATTCTGGTGTGTGTCCAAGTAGCGGTTGATGGCTGCAAGAGCGCCACGTTCATTGGGTGTTGCAGACCGTTACTACGTGTATATATATATATATATATATATATATATATATATATATATATATATATATATATATATATATATATATATATATATATACGTGTGTGTATACATGAATTAAGTGTATGTGCAATATATAATATAGCTAACTAATACCAGCACCTAAGAATAATTAAAAAGCATAATGTCAAATCCCTTATTCTAAATTTGTAATTAGCAAACTTCCCCCAAGCAAGATGAATCATTCTGACTAGCAATGCTGACTAGCAAGGGTTATAACTATAAGGTCACTATGAAGTCGTAAACAGCCTTAAGGCACGATGAAATGACACTAGGACTGGTGGTGGCTACGGGGTAATTGTTATATGTAGTGACGCTTAAACTATGGCCCACAGAGCCTTTAAAGTTGACTCACCAATGTAGTTAGTAAAATAAGATTAGTTTAAAATAAAATGAAAAATTATGAAATAAGCAAAATTAAAAAAAAGGTGTAAAATAAAAAATAAAAATCCTGGAATGTAAAGCGTATATTAGAAAGTCCTTACCCGAGGAATTTTCCTGCCTAAAACAGAATGTAGCTGCTTGTTCTACATTTTTTTCCAGAATTTACATTTGTGAACATAATGATACTGAATAAATCAAAAACTAAAGAAGAAATTGTCGATAATTTAAAGTGAATTTAGACATACGCATCCTATTTTTAACTTGAAATGGTACTTAATTTGGGGGGCTCCCTTTTGACTGGAGGCCCGGGCGCTTGCCCCGTTTGCTCTGTCAGAAATTTGCTCAGTCGGAAATAGGATTAAAGTTCAGAGGGTTTAGAATTTAAACCCTTATGGCCAATGATGGCAAAGCATGTAAAAGGCCAACCAATTAGAAAATGTACAATAATAGCGTCCACAATTATTGGTTCAAGGTTTGATTGAATCATGTAGATTTCACGAGATGACACATGATAAAGGAGTACAATATGCAAGACTGATTTATTTTAATATTTTAAAAGACTGATTTATTTAAGTATTAATACGGAAGCAATCAAGCTCTTGCATTGAGGTTATTTTTTTCCTAATAATATGGAAGTAATATTGGGGAAAATAATTTAGTCGCATTTAAGTTAAACTTTTAATATATTTTACTCTCCATTAATTTTATTGCTTTTCACCGCTTATTTTGAATGTTATTTCCTGGAAATTTGAATTACGTCCTTTATACATTAGAAGCAAATTCATTATTTATACTTGGAATCAAGGACACATTTATACAGAAGGTCGGATGGGGGGCGGGGGACTCCAGACGAAGTCCAGACCCTCCCCAAAATATTTTCAACGAGAGCATTACAATATTTTAAAAATTAAGATATATGTGCATCACTAGTTAGCACAGAAACTGTTGAAAGCTCGTTTTTAACTATGAAAAGTTTCTCAATTAAGTATTTGATCACAAGAAGTTGAAAAATTTAGCATTACTTTCGGTGCATTGGTCATGGCTATAAATTCAGATGAAAATTTGGTGAAAATGGAGTTTAGGGTGCCTCCTTTTCCAGTTGTGTATAAAATTTGTGTATACAGTTTTAAGTATTTGTATACTCATAGTTTATGCTTTTTGCTTCATTTCATTACTTATTATAAAATACGAACCAATATTTTCTCGTAAAATTCCGTATGATTTAGAAAATTTTAAAAATTATCCATCATGCGTTTGCAAATTTGCAAATTTGGTACAATCTGTGCATAAATTTAATCTATGCTGTGCATTTTACTATTTTAATATTTACATTTTATTCTTTTTATTCCATATATATTGCTCTTATGGATTTTTATAGGTGCCATCTTAAATGGCACGTTGGCATTATTAGCGTCAAAAAGTATTGGCAATAAAACAAGGGGCACCCTAAACTGAATTTTCATCTAAAACTGTCGACCCACCCCCCTGAAAAAAAATTCTGCTTATGTGTCTTCTTGTAGTCAAAAGTTTTGAAATACAATATATTAGAATAAGGTACTCACGCCAACTTGGCGATAAAGCACTGAGCAGGCAATCTATTTTTCTTTTCCTGATATCACCGCGTCTATATTTTGATTTATATAAATTTAGTATTCAAATGTCGTTGTTTAATCCTTTCGTTACGTATTAAATGGACTAATTCTTACTGATTTTTAATTTTCTGAAATCAAATTGATTCTTTGTTCGATTAAAATCATATTCTATCATTCCGCTTGAATGAGTGCTGCAATAAACTAGCCAAAAATATCTTGAGTACCCTATTATGATGGAACACCTATATCCAATAATCAAAAGTCAGAATTTGATCATTAGAAGACGCAAGTAATTCGAATGAACCTCCTCCTTTTAACAGGAATAAATATTCACATTATTCATTTGCCTTTATTGGGAAAAGTAAGGCTTGCTTGTCTTTGGAATATGCCGCACAACAAACAAACAGTGCATTTCCCTTTGTTGCCAAATGGAAAAGATCAATGAAGCTTCCAGTTTGCGAATTAAAAGAGAATTGTTGTTTCGGGCCTCATTGTTGTCTCGATACCGATGTTTAAACATGTTTTGCGAGTGAAATGTAGTTTACTAATGAAATACATCATCTAAAACGGGAAAGTTATTTGTTTGTAATAAATAGAAAGTTACAGTGCGGAGAGGAAC
This sequence comes from Pardosa pseudoannulata, assembly GCA_032207245.1. Taxonomy (NCBI): domain Eukaryota; kingdom Metazoa; phylum Arthropoda; class Arachnida; order Araneae; family Lycosidae; genus Pardosa; species Pardosa pseudoannulata. Next base: position 511,807 of record CM063500.1, on the reverse strand, counting down.
AAATTTTGTTTAATTTGTTGTTTATTTACAATTTTGTGACATTTTGGGAGGGTTTTTATTGTTACTTACAAACTCACACACACACATACACACATACATATACGCATATGTGTGTGGTAGTGAATCTACATGCAAAAGAGTAACACAGTACACATGTCTGAATTCAATATAAATACTTTATAGAATTACTGTTTAACATGGATAAATATCACAATATTTTTTTCTGTGAAATCTAAAGTTTAGCTCGAATATAATAATATTGCTTTAACACTAGAACAATTGTTGGAGTTATTTCGATTGCAAGACAATATTGCTTATTGTTTTATAGGATCCAGTAACATATATATATATATATATATATATATATATATATATATATATATATATATATATATATATATATATATATATATAATTATATGTGTGTGTGTGTGTGTGTGTGTGTATACACACATAAATATATGTAGAGCGAGAGAAACATAGACAGATAACAATTCACTTTCTTTGCAGTAGCAAGTAAGAAGGTTACCGGTATTTTAGTGTTATAGGAATATAGTACCTTGCGAGATAAAAAGTCTTCATGACACTCTTAGAGGCTATTATAAATTAACTACATATTCTGCTAAATTATATATCAACACTTTATTGAGGTCCCTATAGTCTGGAAGTAACATTAGAAGATAAAAAAGTAATGCATAACATTTACATATACACAACACACACATATATATATATGAATTAATTTATATATATGTATATAATAATTATTTCCTTTTCTCAGAATAATCATGTAGACCCTATTGTTTTTACTTGCCCGGGATACTGAGCAAGGAGAAACTTAAACAGCTAGCAGTAATAACGAACGATGCAGTCTGGACCCATTAAAGAGAACGTCACAAGTCTAATTAAAATTTATTTTAGAGCTGCTAAAACGGACATCTTTACTAGTCAACGACAGACAAAAGAAAGTCACAAAAATCACTCTGCTCAAACAGAGGTGCACCCAAGAGCGAAGACAGAAAGAACTTTCCCACTTACTCAGCGAATTTAAGTGTAAGGTCAAGAAAAATGCAGAGCCATTTGCCGGCGACAGCTGGGAAACGTGTTGAATAAACAGAAAATTTACATCTATAGGATAGAAAGCTTTGGGAAATGGATCGAAAGAATTTTAAGTCAAGTACATTTAGAGGCTGGGAAAAATATTTTAAGGAATTAGAATGGGAGAGAGGAGGATTTTAAGGAAATATTAAAGCTAAATAATTTATATATATATATATATATATATATATATATATATATATATATATATATATACATATAATAATTGACATTCTTTGTAGTTGCAAATAATCTTGTGTTAAAAGCTGAAAAAAAAAAGATATTTTGCTTTAAAATGGATCTATAAAAGGTTCATATTTATAACTAACAATTAGTTTACACTAATTATTAAGCATATTATGATTTGCTTCAAATGAAATCTATTTTATTTGTTATGTAATAATCATATTAGCAGTACGCATCTGACATTTTATGTATTAAGGAGAATATTTAATTCCTTATATGCTTTAAATTCATTATATACAATATTCCTACGTAAATTTTTACAGTGTTAATTGGATGTGATTGTATATTTTTTCTATAAAATTATTTATTAATATGGAAGTTCTAGATTTATATGCATAAAGTTTTCATCTCTGTTTACTTCACAAATTACTGAAATAAAATTATGTTGTATAATGTTTAAAAATTAATATATTGGCAGTTAATAAAATACAATTTTATTATAAGTCAGAAAAGAGACATAAATCCTAATTTATATAATTCTGAAAGGGTATTTCCGCAATTAAATATGCACAAAATATTAAAGAATAAAATTCCGTTTTTTTATAATGTCCTATTATTTTTGTTAGATAAGAGTCACATTATAAAATCCAAAACTGTTTAGTGTTATTAAATTGTATTCACTTTACAGTTATTATAGATTTTATTGTAATTTATGTAATTTTTTTTCCAGAAAGAAGATATTTCTCGGCAGAGGAAGATGCCCAAATTTTAAAAACTTGATCACGATGGCAGCATCTCCTACTTCTTTCATGGCTCCCAAATCTCCCTCTAGTGACAGAGACAGTCCACTAAAAACATCTTCTGAAATGGAAGAACCAAAGGTTACGCCTAAAGAAAAAGAGAAGCAATCTCTGGCTTTCTCAATTGCAAAGATCATGGAGCCTGGTCCAACAAAGAACTCCGATGCCAAAGACAAAAAAATAGGTCCCCTCTTAAATGTTATGTTTGAGGACTTTAATAAGAGGATGTCCCTAATGAATCCCCTCATGGTGAATCCTTTGCTGGCTTTTCCCCCAGGAAGAGGCCACGAAGACACAGAACAAATGAGAATGAATTTTCCGCCAGGTCATCAAAGGTACCCACCAATGAATATTGACGTGTACGAGATGGCCTTAAAACGGTTGGTAGAAAATTCCGGCCTTCAAGATTTGAGATGTCATGTAAACAACACTTGCAACTCCACGCGATACATCCAACAAAGGTCCCAAGACCTTTTGAGACACTACGGTTTCATGTATGCAGGTGTGCCACCGCAGATTACCCGCAACAACAGTGATATACCGTGGGAAGACGTCCCACCAGCACAAAATCGCCATATCCTAGATCCATCAACAATTCACAAAGTGATACGACCTCAGCCGGTATTTGCTACAACAAGTTCAAGGCAGTCAGAGGACATAACTGATACGGAGAGTATTTGCCCTGCTCAGAATCTCAATTCTTCGAATTCGAGATTCGCACCGGATTCCAAGGCAACTTCAGAGTCTTCGGGAGATTGTTCAAGCCCTGTGAGACAGAAGCGCAACCACAACAAACAAAAGACATTCACTTGTCCGGAATGCGGGAAAATTTTTAACGCACATTACAACCTAACAAGGCACATGCCAGTCCATACTGGTGCGCGACCTTTCGTGTGCAAGGTCTGTGGCAAAGGCTTCCGTCAGGCGAGCACCTTATGCCGTCACAAGATCATCCACACACAAGAGAAACCTCACAAATGTCACACGTGTGGCAAAGCTTTCAACAGGAGCTCGACACTCAATACACACATAAGGATCCACGCCGGTTACAAGCCATGGGTTTGTGAATATTGTGGCAAAGGTTTTCACCAGAAAGGCAACTACAAGAACCACAAACTAACCCACAGTGGAGAGAAAGCTTACAAATGTACTGTTTGCAACAAAGCCTTTCATCAAGTCTACAACTTAACCTTTCATATGCATACACACAATGACAAAAAACCTTATACATGCAAAGTGTGCGGCAAGGGGTTTTGCAGAAACTTTGATCTGAAAAAACACATGAGAAAATTACATGATACAGGGATAGCATCATCTGGTGTTTCTCATGCCCACGAAAACAACCCAGGAGCTGCGGTTACTGTTAGTTTAATCAATCCGTTCTTTGTGTCGCCGAGTTCTAGTGGTTACATGGAACAGCCAGCTAGAATAGTTTTGTAGTATCGACGGAATGAAAACAAAAATTAACTTCACTATTACCTCTCGATCGCTGGTCGATTTTCTAAGTCAAAATGTCAGGTACATAGCGACTGCTTACATAAAACATATCTACTCTAGCAAAATTAAATGTACAGGTGTTGAAATACGTTCTATGATATACAGCAATGTAAAAATAACGTAATCCATTAAGAGGAAAACTTTTATGTATGTATTGAAACCCCTAAATGCCTTGCTTACTACCTGTAGCTATTCATTGGAAAACAAAAAAAGACAGAAATGCAGTATTTGTCAATTGTGAATTTTCATACGAACTTATCAAACCGCACTCTTATGATGGATGAAATTACTACTACTGGAAACAGAAGAAAATATGCAAAAACTCTTATTTTGAAGCTAGTTAAGCATTGACGAAACCAAATACATGTACATATCTTTATTTCAGCAATGCCATTTTAACCAACTGTAGATATATCTCCTTTTACTTAGAAACAAATTGAACTGAAGGTGAGCATATTTTCAATAAACTATGTAATGTAAATACCTAATTAAGTTGTGATATTTTATCAATATAATGAAGTACCTCCTTTATTTGTATTTACCACAGTATTTCTCTATAGCAAGAAATAGAAATGTTTAACTATCTGATTATCTAGATTTTTCATGCATTTGAATTCAAACTGATGAAAGAAATTTGTAAATATTTAAATGCAGAAAAATGAAATATGTGTGTAAAAATTTAGAAATTAAATGTGTATATCTAATTATTAATTTTCAGTTTATATCTTTATTATACTGTGTTTCTTAACACCTATTACTTAATATGTTCATTCGATATTTCAGGATTAAATTGCAATTTCTTCAGGAGAATTTCAACAGTTCTTTTATTAAAAAATGAAAAATTTACTTCTAACTTATCCTCTATAGTCAACAAATAATGATACACTTAATTTTTTCATGCCATATAATGACAGAACATAAAAAATAATAATAAAGATAATGCTATAAATAAATAATAAGATTATATTACATATGTATCAGAAGATTTTTAATCTAACTGTATTATTTTTAAGAATTCAAGAAATGACACAATTACAGTCAAACTATACTAAACTCCCCGGTGCTTAGGGTAAATACCGGACATAAGGGTAGTTACAAAGCACGAAAAGGGAGGGACTATACTTCATATAGTTTCAGCTAAAGCTTAGGCTAAAAACTGAGTTTTATTCTAAGGTCTAAAAAGAAAGCGTATGAATAGCATTTACCCTGTTATATCTAAAAGATATGCTCATAGGCCGAATGATGGCCGAAGGGTTAGGGCGCTGATCTTTGGTACTAGGATTAGTAGGTTCGAATCCTACAGTGTCATGGACGTTCGTAGCCGTTCGGAATCGGCTTTAAGCAGTAGGTCCCAGACTCATTAGCTCTCGTATTGCAAAAAAGTAGACCGTAATCGTTCCAAACAAAACAAAACAAAACCTACCACGTGACGCTATAATTTACGGTGCCAATCTCCATTGCATGTGCTCTGGTATGTGATGCTATATCCCGGTTAAGTGGTCAACCTTACGCGGAACTCCCAGTGTTTAGTTTCCAAGCATGGACGAAAATTAGCAGTCGATAAGCCCATACAATATATAGCAAGTGATAAAACCATGAACTAAAACACTTATAAAGATAAATAATTTAATTTTAATTTAAAATAGCAAATGAACTTAAATAGTTATTAATAATTTTTTTATTAATATAATACATTTATAGTTAGATATAAATATCAAAACCGTTTTTACCAAACTAGAGTGACAGAAAAGAAATCTGAAAAGAAGGAATTCGAAAAATAAGAAAAATATGCCATTTAATCATATTATCAACCATATTTTAACAAATGACCTACTTGTAATTAGTCCTATCATACGACGATAACATACATAAAATTAAATAGTAAGAATTTTAACACAATACTATGCGAAAATAGATGCAATTGATACCTTGTATTAGTATAATACATTAATAGCTAGCATGAAGAGCACATCCGTTCAATGAATTGCAAAAATTAATTTCAAAACCAGTAAAAACGTCCATTAAAACATGTGCTCATCTATATTTAAACAAATTATGCATTCATCATTAGCCGTATTTTACAACTACAAAATATAATGATAAGCAACAAAAATTTTAATACAAAATAATTCGCTGATAATTACAAATAAGGCTTTTAATTAGTACGGTAAAATTATTGTTGAAGCATAATGAAGAGCCGCAGATCGCAAAACACCTTTTATTAAAGACACTAAAATAATAATAATAATAATAATATTAATAATACAAAAATCTTTCTGCATAAAGGGATTAATCGGAGCACCTCGCCCGGTTGGACATATCTCCAGTAAGCAAGGTAAGAAATTTAACAAGGGAGCGGTTCATAATGAATATTTTGTATATCAAGATGCCAGTTACAGTAACGTTATAATACAATAGTTAAAAGGAAAATATATACATATATAAAGTAAATATAAATTAAAAAAGAAGTTAAAGAAGGTCGTTAAGTAAAAATATCAAAAGTGGTACAAAAATACAAATCAAATACAAAAATAGGAGGTACTTTGGGCTTTTATAGTTTTATATAGATCCTGAGCCCAGCCAATCAAATTACAGGCACAAGACAAAACTAATCAAACACAACCAATGAAAACACAAAAGGATCCACTCAAGAAAACCTCGTACGTCCGAGAAAGCTATTACTTAAATAATAATAAACAGCCAAGTCGCCAAGTATGAGTGCGATTACATATTCAACAATTATTATTATTTCCAATGCGGGGACACTTGTTTTTATAGCATTATCCACTACCAAATTGTATTATGGGAGCATCATGTAGGCGATCACCATTCGTCACTTTGACCACACAAGCAAACAAAGTGGGTCCTCGTAATTTAAAAATAGAAGGCCGCAGGCTTGACCGACCACTTCCGGGGTATCGTTTAGGAACATAGAGGACATTGCGACTACTCAAAGCATTGTATGTGCCTCGGACGCCATTAACGAATCTATATACATACACACACACACACACACACATATATATATATATATATATATATATATATATATATATATATATATATATATATATATATATATATATATATATGTGTGTGTGTGTGTGTGTGTGTGTGTGTGTAATACATATAAATATAGATTGCACTGTGTAGTAGACATATTAAACTGAAATGTATTTCACCTAATAAGTTGTCCGGCCCCCATTATTATCGATTATGCAAGAAT
>CM063500.1:322500-500000 GCA_032207245.1 Pardosa pseudoannulata | reverse complement strand
TCAGCAAAATACATATTCCGTGGCACAAAAGAAAAAAGACACAAACCAATACAGAAGTAATTGCAAATATGAGGATCAGGAAATCCTTTTCACATTCTTTTTGGTGTAGATAAATGAGCATTTAAAAAAGTCCAAATTTAAAATTATTAATTTTTCTAGGAATAAAAGTATAATACTTTTTAGTTAGCATAAACAATTCAACTGTTTTCAGCAAAATTCAAAATTTGTGACACAAAAGAAAACAGAAACAAACCAATACAGAAATAATTGCAAAAATGAGGATGAGGAAATCTCTCCCGAATTCTTTTTGCGTAAGTAAATAAACATTTAAAAAACTTCCAAATCTAAGATTGTTCATTTTTTAAATATATAAAAGCATACTACATTTTTAGTTAGCATAAACAATTCAATTGTTTTCAGCAAAATATAATTTCCGTGACACACAAGAAAAACAAAAACCAACCAATACAGAAATAATTGCAAAAATGAGGATGAGGAAATCTCTCCCGAATTCTTTTTGCGTAAGTAAATAAACATTTAAAAAACTTCCAAATCTAAGATTGTTCATTTTTTAAATATATAAAAGTATAATACTTTTTAGTTAGCATAAACAATTCAACTATTTTTAGCAAAATTCAAATTTCGTGACACAAAATAAAACAGAAACAAACCAATAGAGAAATAATTGCAAAAATGAGAATGAGGAAATCTCTCCCAAATTCTTTTTGGTGTAGATAAATGAGCATTTAAAAACGTCGAAATTTAAAATTATTAATTTTTCCAAGTATAAAAGTATAATAATTTTTAGTTAGCATAAACAATTCAACTGTTTTCAGCAAAATTCAAATTTTGTGACACAAAAGAAAACAGAAACAAACCAATACAGAAATAATTGCAAAAATGAGGATGAGGAAATCTCTCCCGAATTCTTTTTGCGTAAGTAAATAAACATTTAAAAAACTTCCAAATCTAAGATTGTTCATTTTTTAAATATATAAAAGCATACTACATTTTTAGTTAGCATAAACAATTCAATTGTTTTCAGCAAAATATAATTTCCGTGACACACAAGAAAAACAAAAACCAACCAATACAGCACTAATAGCAAAAATGAGGATGAGGAAATCCCTTCTAGATTCTCTTTGGTCTAGATAAATGAGCATTTAAAAACGACGAAATTTAAAATTTTTAATTTTTCCAGGTATAAAAGTGTAATACTTTTTAGTTAGCATAAACAATTCAACTGTTTTCAGCAAAATTCAAATTTCGTGACACAAAAGAAAACAGAAACAAACCAATACAGAAATAATTGCAAAAGTAAGGAGGAGGAAATCCCTTCCACGCTCTTTTTGGTATTGATAAATAAGCATTTAAAAACTTTGAAATTTAAAATTATTAATTTTTTCAGGTATAAAAGTATAATACTTTTTAGTTAGCATAAACAATTCAACTGTTTTCAGTAAAATACAAATTCCGTGACACAGAAGAAAAACAGAAACAAACCAATACAGAACTACTTACAAAAATGAGGATGAGGAAGTCCGTTCTACATTCTTTTTGGTGTAGATAAATGAGCATGTAAAAAGTGTCGAAATTTAAAATTACTTACTTTTCCAGGAATAAAAAAATAATACTTTTTATTCAGCATAAACAATTCAACTGTTTTCATCAAAATTCAAATTTCGTGACACAAAAGAAAACAGAAACAAACCAATAAAGAAATAATTTCAAAAATCAGAAATAGGAAAATCCCTTCCAAATTCTCTCCGTAAAAGTAAATGAGCATTTAAAAACGCCCAAAATTTAAAATTATTCATCTTCCCCAGATATCACGTAACGGCGGAAAAAAAAAATCGTGTTCAATAGCATCCAATTAAATGCCTTTTTTTCTCGCACGGTGCTGGTCTAGAAGATCGTGTTTTTCCAGCATCGTCAAAAACCGGCATTTGCTTTGAAAATCCGGCCACTTGTGACGGTGCAAAAGAGTGTTGATATCCGGATAATAGGGTCCCGAACTCCCACTTATCCAGTAAAAATCGTGACAAATTGGGACACACCCTGCCTCCCCCCACTTCCTTTCGAGAGCAGGGGAGAGAGAATATCAGTAATTTCAGCCCTTCCTGACAGAGAGGATGCAGTTTTCCCTTTCTTTTGTGGATATATTTTGTGGCTGATTAGATCATCAGTCGACAGGTTTCGTTTTATTTTATTTTCCCCAGTTCTGAGTATGTTAACTGTATTAAACTTCCGTTTCTTTACTCCCCCTCCCTACCCTGACAAATGCAGGTTCTAGGTGCAAAAAATTCGAAAGAAATTTTCTTTTTAGAAAAGAAAGATTATGTGAATATAAACGCTTAACTTCAAGGAATTTTTTAAAACCAAGTATTCAAAACTTTAATGAAAAACTCGAGCTTTATAATTTAAAATAACCATAAAAATTTTTCAGTGAAAGTTTTATTCATTTTCAATATTAAATAAATTTTAGAGAATTTTTATTTTTTATGTGAATATATACATCTACCTTCAAGGCATTTTTAAAAACAAGTGTTTAAAACTTTAATAAAAAACTCGGGCTTTAAAATTTAAAATAGCCATAAAAATTTTTCAGTGAAAATTTCATTCATTTTCAATATTAAGGAAATTTTAGAGAAAAAAAATTTTATGTGAATATATACACCTATCTTCAAAGTATTTTTAAAAAAAAGTATTCAAAATTTTTAATGAAAAATTCGAGTTTTAAAATTTAAAAGAGCTATAAAAAATTTTTAAAGAAATTTTCTTTCAATTTCGATATTAGGGAAACTTTAGAGAAAAAAAATGTATATGAATAAATACATCTACCTTCAAGACCTTTTTTAAAACAAGTATTTAAAACTTTAATGAAAAATTTGGGTTTTAAAATTTAAAATAGCCATAAAATTTTTCAGTGAAATTTTCATTCATTTTCGATATTAAGAAAATTTTAGAGAGAAACATTTATGTGAATAAATACATCTATCTTCAAGGCCTTTTTTAAAACAAGTATTTAAAACTTTAATGAAAAATTCGGGCTTTAAAATTTAAAATAGCCATAAATATTTTTTAGTGAAATTTTCATTTATTTTCAATATTAAGGAAATTGTAGAGAAAAAATTTTTATGTGAATACATACACCTATCTTCAAGGTATTTTAAAAACAAGTGTTCAAACTTTTTGATGAAAAATTTGGGTTTTCAAATTTAAAATAGCTACAAAATTTTTTTCAGTGAAATTTTTATTCATCTTCATATTAAGGAAATTTTTTAACAAACTTTCAGTGTTTAGTTTCGTTTGAAAAAGTTTATAAATTTTTTATCACTCAAGCAGTAACTGAACTTAAACCTACAGCTTAAAGTTTGGTTCTAGGTGGAAATAATTTTTAAAAAAATGGGATATAAAAAAATTATTTGAAGGTATATGCTTACTATTAAGTATTTTTTCAAATAATTATTTAAAAGTTTAGTGAAAAACCTGGGATTTAATTTAAAATAGGTATTCAAATTTTTCAATGAAATTTTCATTCATTTTCGATTTAATGGACAATTTTTAGCACGATTTCAGTAAGTTAGTTTGGTTTGAAAAACTATGATATATTTTTTAAACAAGTATTTAAACAAGAATATTCGTTATTAGTGCAAATATCTTTAGATAAATTTTGATATTTTTTAGAAAAAAATATATTTTTTGGAGGTATACGCTTACCTTCAAAGTATCTTTTGGAATAAATATTTAAAATTTTAATAAAATACCCATGCCTTAATTTAAATGAAAATAAACATTTTTATTGAAATTTTTATTTATTTATGGTATAAAGGACGATTTTTGGAAAACTTTCAGTAAGTTGGTTTCGTTTGAAGAACTATTGTAATTTTTTTACGACTCAGGAAGTAATTAGACAAGAACCTTCAGCTTTAACCTTGGTTTTAGGTTCAAATAACTTTAAATAAAATGTCCTATTTAAAAAAAAATATTTGAAGGTATATGTTAACTTTTAAGTATTTTTTGAAATAAATGTTTAAAATTTTTATGAAAAAATCGATCTTTAATTTAGAATGAGTATCAACATTTTTCAGTGAAATATACATTCATTTTCGATGGACGATTTTCAACAAACTTTCAGTAAGTTGGTTTCGTTTCAAGAACTACAGTAATTTTTTTACCCCTCAACAAGTAATTAGACAAGAACCTATAGCTTAAACTTTGGTTCTAGGTTCAAATAACTTTAAATAAAATGTCCTATTTAAAAAAAAAATATTTGGAGGTATATGTTATCTTTAAAGTATTTTTTAAATAAGTGTTTAAAATTTTTATGAAAAACTCGGTCTAGATTTAGAATGAGTAAGAACATTTTTCAGTGAAATTTTTATTCATTTTCGATACAATGGATGAATTTCAGCAAACTTTCAATAAGTTGGTTTAGTTTGAAGAACTACCGTAATTTTTGTTTACCCCCAAAGAAGTAATTAGACAAGAACCTACGTCTTAAATCCGACTGTGAATGATTATAATCACTCTAGTCCGTCACGAGTTTTGAACCTATAAACTAAATTCTTACAAATATCGCTTGGATGAACTAAGCATACGGGGTCTACACAAATGAAGATGTAAGTAAGATTGAGCCTTTCTTTTGAAGAGCACTGCTAGCGTGCTAAGGACGAAAGAATAAGTTCCAAATAAGCTCTGTTGTTGTTTATGATGCTACTTGGACAAACCAAGCACGATTGAGTCAGCTGGATACTCGATTTAAGGCGAAGGATGCGTCTTTCGTTTTAATGGGCCCCCTTAAGGTGAAAGAACGACTTTGCTCAAGTGGGTCCCCGTAATTTTGAAGCAGGGACCAAGCAGAAGACCCACAGACTGCCATCCCCAGAGGTATTGATTGAGAGAACATTGTGACTACGAAAACTTTTTACGTGCCTCAGTCACCTTTACCGAACGCGCCGGATCTTTTGTCGGCTCGAGTTCCGAACCCGCAACCTCTCAGCTACGAAATCGTTGCCTTTTCCGACTGAGCTACCGCAGCTCAAACAAGCTCTTGGTAAACTAGAATTGTATTAATTTGACACAAGATTAGCATATGTCTAATCCTTTTAGATATTTTCATGAGATTTTCATTGAAATTCAATTTGGAATAGGGATTGCATGATACATAACTCCGAATCCTATACTTTGACACACTATTAGCATCTAAAATGTGATGCTTTTTGGGGATTTTGATTGGGATTAATCAGGAACATCAAGTAATGGACATATGACAACGAATTGTGCAGTTTGATGCTTTTTGATCATTTAGGAGTTTTAGATTATTATTCACGTTAATCAAGAACATTAGCTTTCATGCAACATAGCTCTGAATTCTATTGATTTGACACAATATTAATAAGTGTCTGATAATTTTAGATTGCTTTCAAGAGATTTTCATTGAAATTCAATTTGGAATAGGGATTGCATGATACATAACTCCGAATCCTATACTTTGACACATTATTAGCATCTGAAATGTGATGATTTTTGGAGGTTTTGATTGACATCAATCAGGAACATCAGGTTGTGGGACATATAACAACGAATTGTGCAGTTTGGTGCCTTTTGATCATTTAGGAGTTTTAGATCATCATTTACGTTAAGAAAGAACATTAGCTTGCATGCAATATAGCTCTCAATCCTACTGATTTGACACAATATTAATGTGTCTGATAATTTTAGATTGCTTTCAAGAGATTTTCATTGAAATTCAATTTGCAATAGGGGTTCCATGACACATAGCTTCAAATCCGACCTTTTGACATAACATTTATAAATGTCTGACAATTTTAGATAGTTTCATTGAGGTTAGATAGTTTTGTTGATTTTTCATTGTGGTTTATCAAGAATATTGAGTCTTATGAAACATAGCAATGAATTGTACAAATTTATCAAGATTTAACAGACATTTGTAAAACGGTAAGTATGGCATGTGAGTATGAATATAACATAAAAATACAATAGAGCATAATTAAAATAGGCTGCTTGGATTTAATAACTAATTTTTAAAATTTCAGTTTACAGAAAATTTAATCGTAACTTCAGCTAAACGTAGCCTCTAACGTAACGTAAACGTAAACTCTAGCCTTTGCAATGAATTAAATATTTTTTGAAATCGGCACCCTTCTAAAACCATCTAAGCTGTTCTCCAAAATAAAGTATTCAGTTACATTTTATAATTCAAATATTTCACTTAAAAATTATTTTATATTTTTTGCTTACGTGATTATTTTTTTTATCTACATCTAAAAATGTAGATAAAAAATTTATTTCTATAAACTTCGTAATTACGATAAATTAACTCTACAAAATGAAATTTCGTTTAAAGTTCAGCTTGGAATTTGGAATTTTCTCGAAGTCAGTTCTGTTATTAAATGAAGAATGTTGAATCAACGTTCAAATTTAAGAACTTTTTTATAGCTTTTGATTTTAATTTACGCTAATACTTAGTTATTCCATCTCACTTTATTCTTTGATGCTTAAGAAAATATTACTTTATTTATCATTCTAAGCAATTTCTTTTATTTGTTAGTATTAATTACTTAATTAAGCTTAGCTATTCTGTAACTTCAGTTATTGTTACCTGGAATTTATATTAATATTCTACTACTAAGTATTAATATTTAGATATTCTTCCCTTATCTTTGGAAGAAAATATTACTTTATTTATCATTCTAAGTAATTTCTTTTATTTGTTAGTATTAATGACTTAATTAAGCTTAGCCATTCTGTAACTTCAGTTATTGTTACCTGGAATTTATATTAATATTCTACTACTAAGTATTAATATTTAGATATTCTTCCCTTATCTTTGGAAGAAAATATTACTTTATTTATCATTCTAAGCAATTTCTTTTATTTGTTAGTATTAATTATTTAATTAAGCTAAGCTATTCTGTAACTTCAGTTATTGTTACCTGGAATTTATATTAATATTCTACTACTAAGTATTAATATTTAGATATTCTTCCCTTATGTTTGGAAGAAAATATTACTTTATTTATCATTCTAAGCAACTTCTTTTATTTGTTAGTATTAATTATTTAATTAAGCTTAACTATTCTGTAATTTCGATTATTGTTACCTAGAATTTATATTAATATTCTACTACTAAGTATTAATACTTAGATGTTCTTCCCTTATCTTTAACTTTCATATTGTATTAATATTCTACTACTAAGTATTAATACTTAGATGTTCTTCCCTTATCTTTAACTTTCATATTGTTTAAAAATAGATATTTGTCAACTTTTATAGAATGTTATGTATTAACTACGGATACTTGAAGAATTTTTCTCCCAAATTTTGAATGTGAATTGTTATTTAATCAGAAAAGATATTTTAAAGCAATATTTTAATTAATGCTTTCAAAACATCTCCAAATCTAAATTTATCGCTTCTTTTTTATTGAAATTAGATCTTTTAACAATGAAATTTTCTAATAATAAGAATAATAATAATAATTTGACAATATTAATAAGATTTTGTAAAATTCAGTTATGATATTATAAACAATAAATGCTAAAATCGTGAAATGACATTCATTTTTCTCAATCATTCACAATTTTCAAAAGACTACTTTTACTTCTTTTTACTACAGCGGACTCCGCTTAATGTGATGGCGGTTAATGTTATCAATCGCTTATTGTTATAGAAATCACTTGGTTCCGATTTTCTATATTCATTTGTATGTTAAAATTATCGCTTTATGTGATTGTTCATCGGTTAATGCTATCAGTTTCCGAACCTCATTTTAACTGGCAAAGGAATATTCACAATGTATTCAGAAGGAACCCATTCTTTTCTTTCCCTTTGTTCTTGCTTTAATTTCACAGAATTCTCCCTCTTCCGCCTAGGGAAAAGGAGAAATAACAAAGGAGTGAAAATTTACATGTTCCTGGAATTTTTCAGAAATACGCACACCCTGCTGGTGGTCAATAGTTGTCAGATAAGCAGAAGGCAACACATTATTATCGGAACTGAGAAGGAGCGTATTCACATTTTATGCCTTGCTCTCTTACTTGCAGTTTGTCGATATGGAAGCCAGAAAGCGAAATGATTTAACATTAAAACTAAATATCAAAATTTTTATTCTTTATGACAGGTTACCAAAAAGGAGTCAGCGCAATGCTGCAGTGCAGTTAAACATTTCTCAGCTTCTGAATTGCATTGAAAGTGTTGAAACGTGGAGTACAACACCGCTCCGATGACTTTAAAAAACATTATGATTACGAACGATTTATCAATGATCTTCTTAGAAAAAATTGTAGGCAGTCAACAATTGATCAATTATTTTTATTATGTAAACAATTCTTATGTCTTAGTACATAAATATAAGGTAAGTTTTCTCATTTTGTTTTGAAACTTAATACGTATGAATTAAAGGGGGGGGGTAAATTTATCTAATTTTGTATATCGTTATCAAAATCACGGTGTCCCAAACTGATCACATTAACTGGAGCTCACTGTATTATCATTATCATCATTGTTATTATTATTTGATTTATTCTAAACTGTCACCCAATGCATTTTTATCTTCTCAACTCTACTCTCCTTTAAACTTACTTTAATCATTGAATTCCAAATAATTCCTCCAAATTTAGTTTTAAAATAATATTTCTGTATATAAATCAGAATTTTATCCTACTAGAAATAAATTAACTTCAGATAACAGTTGTTTTACAGGAAAAATGGAGTGAATTTACGATGATTTTTATAAATAAAATTACCATTTCAGTTATCCATACGCAAGTCCTTCAAAAATCTTATTTATTTATTAGTATATTTGTTCTTTCATTCCCTTTAAATCACTGCAAAATCACCTCTAGTTCATTTTTCATTTTGTCTAATCAACAGCTTTTCCAATTGCTGATTTATAATTACTGAAATTTTATTTTGATGTAATAATTTCAAGTTAAAACATTTCCACACATAAAAAAATTATTTCTTACCAGAAGTAAATTTAACACTAAATAATAATAAATGCAATTAAAGGAATTTAACTAAAATTCTGACCGCCTTTAATTTTGTGCTGTTGGGAAGTAGAACTAAATTAAATAACCGCATACTCGGGAATCTAGCTAAAAAGCTTTCTTTTCATTTATTTTTTGGTTGTAACTGAATTAAATGAACTAAATTTATAAATATTTTCTGCGGGACAGTCATCTTTTCATCGCCAATTCTTTACCAAATACATTTTCATCTTCTCAACTCTACCATTTTTTTAATAACAGTTGGTTTATAAGTAATTTTTCAAACTTTATTCTTATGTGATGATTTCGAATTTAAAACTATATTTCTAATTGTAAATAGATTACTCCCTTTTCAGAAATGAATTTAATTTTGGATAGAGATAAATAAAACAAATTGAAGAATTTAACTTTGGACTTTAAGTAAAATTCAGACCTATTTACTACGAGAAGTAGCACTTAATTAAGTAACCGAACACTCAAGCATCTAGATAGAAAATTATCTTTTTTTCTATTCTTTTTTACTCTTTCCTTTTTCTTTCTTTTTTTTCTCTTTTTCCTTTTTCTTTAGGTTATAACCAAATCAAAACTTAATATAAGATTAAATAAATAAATAAATAAATTTAGCTTAGATTACGGCAGTATTTATTTTTGTGTTGCCGTTTTTATCAGAAGAATAATTTAACCGAACATTCAGGAATCTAGCTAGAAAGTTTTTTTCTCTTTCCCTTTTTTTTTTCTTTTGGTTATAACTGAATTAAAGCTTAATTCACAAATTCCTTCTACATCCCAATCATCGTATCATTTCCTAGTTTTCTCAACTCTACCTTTTTTTTTCAATTTTTGATTAATTATCCCCCCCCCCAAAAAAAAAAAAAGTTTTAAAGAATGATTATAAATCCGGAACAATATTTTTGAATGTTAAACAAATTACTTTCTTATCATAAATAAATTGGAATTTAGCCAAGCTAAATAAAAGTAAATAAATAGCTTAGATTAAAACAGAATTTATTTTTACCCTGCCGTTTTTACAGGAAGTAGAATTTAATTAAATAACGGAACATTCTAGATTCTAACTAGAAAGCTTTCTTTTTCTCATCTTTTTTCTCCCTTTTTTTTTGGTTATAACTGAATTAAAGCTTTATTCACAAATTCCTTCTACATCCGAATCATCATATCATTTCAAATTTTCCTTAACTCTACCTTTTTTTTTTTTTGAATTTTTGATTAATTATCCCCCGAAAAAACATTTTAAGGAATGATTATAAATCCGGAACAATATTTCTGAATGTAAAACAAAATACTTTCTTCTCATATAAATTTGACTTTGTCCAAGTTAAATAAAAGTAAACAAATTTAGCTTAGATTGAAACAGAATTTATTTTTGGGTTGCCATTATTACGAGAAGTAGAACTTAATTCAATAACCGAACATTGGAGCATCTACATAGAAAATTTTCTTTTTTCTATTCTTCATTACTCTTTCCTTTTTTTTCTTTTTTTCTTTAGGTCATAACCGAATCAAATCTTAATATAAGATAAAATAAATAAATAAATAAATTTAGCTTAGATTACGTCAATATTTATTTTTGTGTTGCCATTTTTAAGAGAAGAATAATTTAATTGAATAACCCAACATTCAGGAATCTAGCTAGAATTTTTTTTTTCTTTTGATTATAACTGAAGTAAAGATTAATTCACAAATTACTTCTACATCCCAATCATCATATCATTTCCAATTTTCCGAACTCTACCCTTTTTTCAATTTTTGATTAATTATCCCCCAAAAAACATTTTAAAGGAATGATTATAAATCCGGAACAATATTTCTGAATGTAAAACAAAATAATTTTTTATCATAAATAAATTTGGCTTTGGCCAAGTTAAATAAAAGTAAATAAATTTAGCTTAGATTGCGACAGAATTTATTTTTATCCTGCTGTTTTTATGGGAAGTAGAACTTAATTAAATAAACGCAGACTCTGGATTCTAACTAGAAAGCTTTCTTTTTCTATTCTTTTTTTTGGCCCTTTTTTTTGTTTTGGTTATAACTGAATTAAAGCTTAATTCACAAATTCCTTCTACATCCCAATCATCGTATCATTTCTAATTCTCCTCAACTCTACCTTTTTTTTCCATTTTTCATTAATTATCCCCCCCCCAAAAAAAAAACATTTTTAAGGAATGATTATAAATCCGGAACAATATTTCTGAATATAAAACAAAATACTTTCTTATCATAAATAAATTTGACTTTGGCCAAGTTAAATAAAAGTAAATAAATTTAGCTTAGATTGCAACAGAATTTATTTTTATCCTGAACTTAATTAAATAACGGCACACTCTGGATTCTAACTAGAAACCTTTCTTTTTCTATTCTTTTTTTGGCCCATTTTTTCTTTTGGTTATAACTGAATTAAAGCTTAATTCATAAATCCCTTCATCCTTCCAATCATCTTTCCACCGCCAATTCTCAAAGAACAAAATTTCCATCGCGTCGCTAAGCTCCATGGTAAAAATCAGCCACGCAGCCATTCTTTTGCAAGAACACAAACATCTTTCCGAGCAGAGCTTGTTTTTCTGCCTGTCCACCATCTGTCCGAAGATCCAGCCAATAAGAATCCACTCTGGCGAACAAGAGAAGTGCCGCCCTCTTTTGTTGTGGCCAATCAGGGGGCCACTTAGCATGAGGCGGATGCCTGTCAGCTGCCGCAGCCAGTCGAGGGTGTAAATGAGCCAGGGAGGGGGGAGAGTCCCCTGCAAAAGAGATGGAGGGAGGGAAGCTATTATTTGATTTGTCGGCCCGCTTTTGTGTTGAGATCTGAGCTGTTGAATGATTAAAGATGGTGGCCGGGATTTTAATTGCAGGTTTTGTTTGTGCTCACTACTATTTCCCTGACAGTAAATCTTATTTGCGAGAGAATTTTCCGATAATAAAGCTGTTTTTGCATTCATTTATTTGCTTAAAGATCGGATGGGGCGCCGAGCGAAACACGCCTTTGCCAGTTTATTTTGTCGCCAGCGCCTTTAATAGAGGGATTCGTTTAACAGTTAGCACTTCAGAAGCGCTTCTTAATAATATATAGGACACCGGTGCTTCTCGATTAATTTTCAGTTTCGGTCGGAGTTAGCGATGTATAAAAATTGCAATTCAAAACCGATTTCTTAACAATATTTAATCACAAAATGCAATTTCAAATTTTTGGTATTTTCATCAAGTTGGGATCAATTTTGGAACAATGGATGGTTTTTCTAAGTATTCATATTTTGCCGAAACGAGGTTTTCATTGTCATTTTAATTAAAATGGAATGATTTTATAAATTTCGAGTAGGTATAGTCAATAGAATTCTTCCCTCCACCCACAAACCTTGAAGAATATGTTTTTAATTTAGTAATTTTAGAAGTATTGAGAAAAATGGTGGACAGTAATTAGTTTTCAATTTATCTGTTTGCCTACAGAAAACCCTGTTAGAGAAGACTAAAATATTGGCGAAATAAACAAAAAGCAAAGGATAAAGTAAATAATTAATTTGAAATTCCTGTGTAGTTTTTTTTTAATTTGATGAACATAGTATACAGTGAACTCTCACTTATGACCTCTCATTCATGTGACACTCTTACTTCTGCGTCTTAGAGGATAAAGTACATAATTAAATTGAAAATCCTTTGTGGTTTTTTATTTTGATGAAAACAATACACAGAGAGCTGTTATTTATGCACCTGTCATTTATACGTCACTTTCAGTTATGCGTCTCTTTTTGCTGATCAAAAAGCAACAGATAAAGAAATTTATTAAACAGAAATTCATGCGTGGTTTTTTATTTTGATGCAAACAATATACAATGAAATCTCACTTATGTCTCTCTTATTTATGAGACACTCTCAGATATGCGCTCTCTTTCTTGATCAAAAAGCAACGGATAAAATAAATAATTAAATTGAAATTCATGTGGGGTTTTTTATTTTGATGAAAACAGTATACAGGAAAGTCTCATTAAAACGACACTCTCAATTATACGTCTCTTTTTACTTTTTGAATAGCAACGGATAAAGTAAATAATTAGACAGAAATTAATGTGAGGTTTTTTATTTTGATGAATACTAAATACAGTGAACTCTCACTTATCAGCTCTCTTTCTGATACTCTCACTCATGCGTCTTTCCTGATCAAAAAGCAGAGGATAAAGTAAATAATTAAATTGAAATTCCTGTGTGGTTTTTTATTTTGATCAAAACAATACATAGAGAACTCTTATTTTTGTACCTGTCATTTATGTGTCACTCTCAGTTATACGTCTCTTTGTACTGTTCAAAAAGCAACAGATAAAGCAATTTATTAAACAGAAATTCATGTGTAGTTTTTTATTTTGATGAAAGCAATATACAGTGAAATCTCGCTTAGGTGTCTCTTATTTATGCGACACTCTGAGATGTTGCTTATTTATGCGTTTCCTCTTTTCTGATCAAAAAGCAAAGGAAAAAAAAAATAAAAATAAAAAATAAAAAATAAATAAATTAAAATTTGTGGGTTTTTTTTTTATTTCGATGAAAACTGTATACAGTGAAATCTCATTTATACGACACTCTTAATTATGCGTCTCTTTTTACTTTTAAAAAAGCTAGGGATAAAATAAATAATTAGACAGAAATTAATGTCAGGTTTTTATTTTGATAAATACGAAAAACAATGAATTCCAAATTAGGTGACTTTCATTCGACACTCAGTTATTCGTTTCTTTTTTTTCTGATCGAAGCAACGGATCAAGTAAATAACTAAATAGAAGTTCATATGTGATTTCTTTTTATTTTCTAGAAAATAATATATAGTGAACCCTCTCTCATTTATGTGACATTCTCAGTTACGTTTCTCTTTTTTTCTGATAAAAAAGTAACGGATTAAGTAAATAATTAAAAATTCATCTATATTTTTATTTTGATGAAATCAAAATACTTGGAAATCTCACTTATGAGACTCTTATTTATGCAACAATATCATATGAGTCTTCTTTCCCTGATAAAAAAAGCAAAGGATAAAGTAAATAATTAAATTGAAATGTATGTCTAGTTTTTTTTTTTAAATTTTGATGAAAGTAATATACAATGAACTCTCACTATCACGTCACTCATTTATGCCACACTCTCAGTTATGTGTCACTCGTGATCGGAAAGCAACGGATAAAGTAAATAATTAAACTGAAATTCATGTGTTGTTTTTATTTTGATGAAAACAATATCAGTGAGTGAAGTCACGCTATTGCATCTCTCCTTTATGCAACACTCTGTCTTCTTTTTTTTTTTTTTTTTTTTTTTTTTTTTCTGAGTAAAAAGCGATGGATAAAGCAAATCATTAAGCAGAAATGTGTGGTTTTTTTTTATTTAAACGAAAACAATGTATAGTATCACTTATGAGCTCTCATTCATGTGACACTCTTATTTATGGGTCTTTCTTTAACAAAAAGCAGAGGATACAGTAAATAATTAAATTAAATATCCTTTGTGAATTTTATTTTGTTGAAAACAATAAGCAGAGAACTCTTATTTATGCATCTGTCCTTTATATGACAATCTCAATTATGTGTCTCTTTTTATTGGTCAAAAAGCAACAGACAAAGCAATTTATTAAACAGAAATTCATGTGTGGTTTTCTATTTTGATGAAAACAATATACGGTGAAATCTCGCTTACGTGTCTCTTATTTACGCGACACTCTCAGATATACTTTTCTCTTTTCTGATCAAAAAGCGACGGATAAAGTGAATAATTAAATTGAAATTAAATTCATATGAGGTTTTTTTTTATGAAAACAGTATATAGTGAAGTCTCATTTATACGACACTCTCAATTATGCGTCTCTTTTTACATTTCAAAAAGCAACGGATAAAGTAAATAATTAGACAGAAATTAATGTGAGGTTTTTAATTTTGATGAATACTAAATACAGGGAACTCTAACTTATCAGGTCTTATTCAGGTGACACTCTCACTTATGCGTCTTTTCTAATCAAAGGGATAATCAATGAGGAGGATAAAGTAAATAATTAAATTGAAATTCCTTTGTGGTTTTTTTATTTTGATGAAAACAATAGACAGATAACTCTTATTTATGCACCTGTCATTTATATGTCGCTATCAATCTCTTTTTACTGATCAAAACGCAAAAGATAAAGCAATTTATTAAACAGAAATTCACGTGTGGTTTTTTTATTTTTATGAAAACAATATTAGTGCATTCTCACTTATGTGTCTCTTATTTATGCGGCACTCTAGATATGCTTCTCTGTTTCCTGATCAAAAAGCAACGGATAAAGTAAATAATTAAATTGGGATTCATGTGGTTTTTTATTTTTATTTTGATGAAAACAGTTTACAGTGAAGTCTCATTTATATGACACTCTCAATTATGCGAATCTTTTTACTTTTCAAAAAGCAACGGATAAAGTAAATAATTAAACAGAAATTCATGTGTTGCTTTTATTTTGATGAAAACAATATGAGTGAAGTCACGCCATTGCATCTTTCCTTTATGCAACACTGTCAGTTATGTGTCTTTTTTTCGTGATTAAAAGGCAATGGATAAAGTAAATCATTAAACAGAAATGTGTGGGTTTTTTTTTATTTAAATGAAAACAATATATAGTGAAATCTCGCTTACGTGTCTCTCATTTATGCGACACTTTTAAATAGTCATTTATTTTTCCAAATCAAAAAGCAACGCATAATGTAAATAACTAAATAGAAATTTATGTGTACTTTTTATTTTGATGAAAACAATAAACAAAAACAATATGAGCTCTCAAGTATGTGTCTCTCCTTTATGCGACACTCTCAGTTATGTTTCTGTTTTTCCTGATTAAAAAAAACAACGGATAAACTGAATATTTAAAGTGAAATTCGCCTGGATTTTTATTTTAATAAAAACAAAATACATGAAACTCTCACTTATGGGCCTCTCATTTAAGAAACAATATCATATGCGCCCCCCTTTCCCGATGAAAAATAAACAGATAAGGTAAATTATATAACAGAAATTTATGTATGGTTTTTCATTTTGATGAGAACAATATACAGTAAAATTTCACTTACGTGTTTCTTATTTATGTGACACTCTCAGATATGCGTCTCTTCTTTGAGATCAAAAAGCAACTGATAAATTAAATAATTAAATTGAAATTTAATGTGTGGGATTTTTTTTTATTTTGAGGAACAGTATAAAGTGAAGTCTCATTTATGATTCTCTCATTTATACGAGTCTCTCAGTTATGCGTCTCTTTTTACTGGTCAAAATGCAACGGATAAAGTAAATAATTAGACAGTAATTCATGTGTGGTTTTTTATTTTGATGAAAACAGTATAAAGTGAAGTCTTATTCATGTTTCTCTTATTTATACGACACTCTCAGATATGCGTCTCTTCTTTCATATCAAAAAAGCAACGGATAATTTAAATAATTAAATTGATATTCAATGTGTGAGATTTTTTTATTTATTTTGAGGGACAGTATAAAGTGAAGTCTCATTTATGATTCTCTCATTTATAGGACACTCTCAGTTATGCGTGTCTTTACTGGTCAAAATTCAACGGATAAAGTAAATAATTAGATAATAAATAATTAGATAGTAAATACAGTAATTTATGTGGGTTTTATTATTTTAATGAAAGCAGTATACAGTGGATTTTCATTTATGTGCCTCATATTTATCAGGCACCCTCAGTTATACGTCTCTTTTTTTTCTGATCCCAGTCAAAGTCGTCTGGGAAATATGATAATTTTTGTCAGTTATACGACATTTAGTTATTCGCCTCTCTCCCTCAATCGTACAACGCATTTTGATAGAAGGAACTAAGATTTTACATGTTTTGACATGATTGCCTGATATTCAGATGATTTTCTACGTTTTTATAGATAAGTATTTCTTATGTCTGTCTATTACTGAGAATAAGTGGAGCAATAACGATAGATATTTGTCTTTGTTAAGAAGTTTAAGAAGTTAAATAAGGTCGAAGACAATTTCAACTTTATCCTTTACGGTTTTGTTTCCATGTTTACCTAGATACTTAAATATGTGTGTAAAAAGATCTTTACATTTTTAATGGTAGTCTATTATATTTGTCATAACTTTAGATTAATTTTTGAAAATTTATCTAAAGACTAATTTTTGTCAATTCATCTGTGCCAGTTTAACGTATGATATTGATACATCACGTAGCCCTACTGTGGCTTTCGAGAAATTAGTTACTGAAGTCGAAAAACCTCTCACATCTTATATGAAATTTTTCTTTGATTCCTTAAGAGTGACAGAAAGGGGAGGTCCCTTTCTGTAATTATGAAAAAGAGTGTAATATCTATATTCAAGAGATTTGTGTAGAATATTTTTAATGAAGCAGGCGGAGCTATTACTCTAAGCTAAGATATAATTTGGTTTGGTTCGATTTGTAGCGCTACGGTCTAGTGTTTTCAATTCGAGGGCTAATGAGACCGGGACTTATGCTTAGAGCCTATTCTGAACGGCTACGAACATCCATGTCAGTGTGGGATTGAAACCCCTGGTCTCCAGTAACAAAAATCAGCTCTGTAACCAATCGTCCATCTTTCAGCAAGCTAAGCTGCACCATACTTAAGCGTATCATTTGATGTACAGCCATCAAATGATGGTAAGGCTCTACTCTTAGGTACTAGAGTTCATGGGTTCAAATCCCACTACTGACAATGATATTCGTAGCTGTTTGGAATCGGCTTCAAGCAGTAGGTCCTGTTCCATTAGCTCTTGCGTAACAAAACAATAGACAGTGCTTCTCCAAACAACCATCCGATCAATCATGCTCTGTCAAGTCTCCTATAACTAAATTAAACTAAACTTAACTAAACTCCCCGGTGCTACAGCCCACGTGACATTGACCTACAGTGCCAATGTCAGTTTTCGAGACCAAGGAACCTGGGTTGAGAAGCAAGTGTCCCGGTTAGGTGGTCAACCTTACGCGGAGCCCTCAGTGTTCAGTTCCCAAGTATGCTTGGTTCTCAGTTTGTCTACCTACAGAAGGCATGAAAGGATAAGTCAATCTTACCCATCCCGAGTATCCAACCTTGGATCTGTGTCTGGGGAGCACGGAGCGCTACCCCAACGCCACTTGGCTTCTAATTCTCCTATAGCGCGATTAAATCGTACCATGTTATATGAAAGTGGGAGGTAATTCAAATCAAGAATTCATTGTACTCTATAGAAGCCGTGTTATGAGAAAGAAAAAAATAAGATCAGATTAATTAACACCGCGTTATATGTAATGGTTGGTGAGGGTTTTTAGATCTGCTGATTTACTACCACGTCAGTTACACTCCACATCAACCAACAAACCAACCATAATGCAATTCCATATAAAGCATTGTAAATTAATCTGCCTTATCTTATTTCTATGTTTCTCATAACACAGTTTCTATAGAATGCATTTCTTGATTTGAATTAATTTTGAGTTTCATATAACGCGATTTCCATACAACGGGATAAGAATTAATTGCACTACAGGAGACTTGACTTTACACGATTGGTTAGATGGGAGAGGTACGTTTTACTATTTTTTACTCGAGAGCTATTCAGACCAGAACCTACTGATTAAAGTCGATTTCAAACAGCTACGGGTATCATGGCCAGAAGTTGGATTCGAACACACGAACATTTGAATACACGCAGAATTATTTTTGGCAACACGTCACACCATTATGTGGGAGTAAAGTTCAGCTCCTATTTCGTTGTTGACAATTAAAATATCAATTTCCACCAACTTTAAATCGCTAAATAGCTATATTAGTACACGTTCACAACACCGAAGCCAAGATAATCGGTAAGCTGTCAAATTTCTTAACTTGTCATTCGCTCTGAGCTCTAGTAGAGTTTAGATGTGCTTAGTTACATAATTTTTTTTTCCTTAAACTTCCTACTTCCTTGTTGCTTGTAGTATTGTGATATAACTTCATTGAAGCAAACACTGCAATAATGTTTAAAGTTGTAAGTTTCTCATAATTAAATCTTAGGATGATTGTATTTTTTTTTCTGACAAACATCTTCGTATGGGCTTATTGGCCAATATTCGAGCTACCTTATTTCAGGGTAACAGGTTCAAGTTACATTATTTCGAGGTAACTCGTTTTGGCCAACGAAATTGTAGTGCAACAAAGCTTTCTCGAAAGAAACAAGAAACACAATGCAATAATGTATAAAACTATAGGATTTTCCCAAAAGAATTATATTTTTCAAACAAAGACCTTTGTAAGTTGATTCCCAATTGCCCACTGTATCTTAAACTGTACTTTAACTTAAACTGTAAGTTTTAAGTTAAATAATTGCATCTATGAGTCAAATACCTTCTCAAGCTGATGTCCTATTAGCCAACATATGTGTTACCAAATTTCAATAGAGCAACAAAACTTTATTGCAAGAAACATAATGTAATAATATTCAGAACTGTAGGCTTTCTTAAAAGGAATACAACTTTCCCGACAAGAACCTTCATAAGCTGATGTATTATTAGATAACATTTGAGATACTCTATTTCAATAACTTAACAAAACTACATTAGCATTAAAAACTATAGTTTTGTTGTAAAAGTTTAGACCTCTCATGGAAGACACCTTCGTTAGGCGATATGCCACCGGCTAATATTCGAGTTACCCTATTTCAGCAGTTTAACAAACTTTATTGAAATGAGTACAATAGAAAAGTGTTAAAAACTACAGTTTTATTGTAAAATTTAGACCTCTCATGGAAGACACCTTCGTTAGGCGATATGTCAGTGGCTAGTATTCGAAATACCCTATTTCAACAGCTTAACAAAACTTTATTGAAACGAATACAACAAAAAAGTGTTAAAAACTACAGTTTTATTGTAAAATTTAGACCTCTCGGGGAAGACACCTTCGTTAGGCGACATCCCTTTGACCAACGTTCGAGTCGTCTTATTTCAATAAAATCTAAAGCTTTATTGAAACAAATATAATGCATAACTATTAAAAACTGTACGTTTCGCGTAAAAGGTCCATATTTCTGGTGGCAAATACCTTAGACAGGCGACAGATGTTTGCCACGCAATATTGCCAGTGTCATCAACGAAATATTGATATTTACTCCCCCCCCTCATCCTCTATTTTCGGGACCAGAAATGGACCTCGGGCCACAGCAGCCAAAACCCACCCACCGTGGCATAGCGGTGGGTGAAAATCACCGGCAGTAGTCGGTGAGAGAGAGAGGAGTATTTGATCGATTGTTGCGCAACGGAGATAGTGAGACGAATTTGAAAAGGATGCTGCCTCTCTTTCAATTCTATCTCTCTCTCTCTCGCTCCTGTGGGGTATCTGGGATCCCATGAGGTTTGATTGTGCGCTTTGTACCCTCTCCCGTTTCAATGGCAGCCGTTCCGGGATTGCCTCTCCCCCCTCTACGCCCCTCTGCTTGCCATGACTTTCCTTTTCGCTTTTCCATTTAGCTTCTCCTGGCGAGGATTTCCCTCGGCGCGCGGGAATCGGTGATGGCTGCCTTTTGTGCGGATGACGGCGCGCCCGAAGTCTTGGAGAAGGGCCTCCTCTCTTCTCCTGCCCCCTTCTGTTTGCGCCGCGCACAGACTGTTTGTGCAAGAGGGAAAGTATTTCGCTCCTCCCTTTGTCTCGATGGATGCCTTGTCTAAACCCCCGGAATCCCATCAAATCGACGCCCATTTTATGAGGGGAAAAAAGACGACGCTGCCCTGTGAAGTCTGCCTTTCTCTCTATATATAGAGAAATAGCAGGGAGGGAAAAAAAGAGGGATTTTTTTCGATTTCTTTTCCCTCTTTTATTCACTCTTCTGTGGGGGGAAAGTAAAATATATAAAATAAAAATTGAGGGAAAAATTCAAAATGTTGACAGAACAAGAATTGCTTTATAGCTGAAGTGTGTTGTTTTTTTTTATTTTTTTTATTATTATTTTTGCTTTTTAATCTTTTCGATTTTAAGAAAAATGCCATACCTCTTTTTTTCTTCATTTTTCATGTTTTTTAGACGTTTTGCCCTTTTTAGACGTCTTGCAGGAAAATTATCCTCGCTGGGACGAGTTCCGGAAGATGAAAAGCTTTTGCGAAGTTGAAAAGTCAGAAAATGTCTCTCTTCTTTTAAAGGAAGAATTTTTTTTTTCATAACTGGTACAAGAGGTTAAAGGTGGGAAGTTTTTAACTTTAACACCCGGCCGCCGGAAATGGCTGGAATTGAAGTGATTGACAATTCAATGGACGTTTTACAGCCTAGTTCATTTATCACTTTTTTTTTCTGAAGGAAAAAAAGGAACGCTTTAAGGCTCTTTCTGCAGCTATTCCCAGGAACAATAATTTCTCACAATATGTCCCATGAGGATTCAGTGCCGCTAATCTCCTTACAACTCAACTCAACTATGGAATAATAAATTTGTTTCGTTGATGATTGTTATTTCGAACTTCATTTTAATTGATAAAGAGTTTACAAGAAGTAAGAGAGGTCCAAAATGATTACGCACATTTCATACTTAAAAAATAGAACAACATGAATTTTGAGAAGTGAAAATCGTAGATTTTATGGTTTTGGTTTCGAGCACTATGGTCTACTGTTTCGCTATAAGAGGGTTAATGAGACTGAAACCTACTTCTTAATCCCAATACGAACGCCTACGAACACTCCTGGCATCTGCGGGAATGGAACTCACGAACTCCGGTACCGTAGAGCAGTGTTCTAACATTCGACTATCGTTCAGCCGAAAATCGTGGAAGAATTGCAATCTGGAGAAATAACATCCTTAATTTTAATCTGAGTTGCTGGGAATGCTAAGATTAAGAAAGATAAAACGTGTGTTAGGAGAATTTTGGAGAACTTTAGGAACAGTAATTTAGTGTTAAGAATTAAACGAGGTTAAGAAACGGGGTTAAGAATTAAACGAGTTATAATTAAAAATAGTTAGAACTCATTAACGATAACTTAATAGGAGAAAGATACACCCTCGAGCGGATCTATACAGAGTAAAGAAGCTGATTCGGAAGTAGACATAAGAATTTTGCTTAGGTTGCCAAGCCAAAACAGTCAGTTCAGAGTGGGAATTCGGGCTGATAACATCCTTCACGATTGTCGGGGAAAATTGGAAGAACAAAGAATATCTAAATGGCACACCTATCGAAAGAGGGATTACAATAAAGAAGTTTTTATACACGAGATCAAATGTGTCTTACATGCCTTAACCACTCGTCTGTGTCATATATATATAGACATATTTATACATACATAAATACATATATACATATATGTAATATATCAAAATTATTATACCAGAAAATATCTATCTAAAACTTTCCCTTCCCCCCCCTTCTCATTTTTTTAATACCTAATTTTTCATCCTTAAAATGTCAGATTCAAACGAGTGTTCGCAGACTTAAATTCACTTTACAAGTCTCTCAAAACTGATGCTGGTATAAATGCTAATTTTCTGTCTACAGGCTATGTTTTTCAGCTGTCACAGGAAAATAGTTTCGCTTCTCCAGTAACTAGTTTGTGTCCAATAATAGCTGTCCTTGTGGTTTCTGAGCTAACTATAATAATCAAGGTTCACTCTTGACTCTAAAAAAGCTCTGAATATTAAGTCTCTTGGGAACAAAATCACGTGATCTTTAACTTGATTCTCTAAAATCATCGAAAAGATGTATTTTTCTGTAGCATTTGATGCAAAACAGTTGCTTTGTTCAGGTCTTTAGACACATTCATTTTTATCCCACAAAGTTGGACTTATCACTCTAAGTTGGACTTATTTCTTCAATGGCTGCATGACTGCAAATTACTTAGTTATTCTCAGGGCCCGATTTATACCGCTGGGTTCCCCGGGCCAAAGCCACATATGAGGTCAGCAGTTTTATAATTATTTTAGTTTATAACATACATACATACATATATATATAATATATAATATATAATATATATAATATATATATATATTATATATATATAATATATATATATATATATATATATATATATATATATATATATATATATATATATATATATATATATATATATATATATATATATATATATATATAATATATATAAATATATAATATATATATATATATATATATATATATATATATATATATATATATATATATATATATATATATGCACACACACATATGCTTCATTTATACCACATTTAAAATTAAATTCATACTTCTACACATATTTTATTACTGACAGGAAATTATTATCGCTTTAATGAGTTGTGCAGAATAAAGTAAAAAAAAAAAAATTAATACAATTTCGCATTCCTCCATCAAACAGTCCGAATGTGTTTGCTTTTTCTGCTAGACACGACACGGAAAGCTAGACAGAAAATTGTTTGCCTGTAAATTCGTTTTTCCCTTTAATGCATGCCGTGGACGGCAAAAGCGACGCACGACACTTTTTTACAGCACTGTGAAAGCTTCTATTAAAATACAGCACGCAATTTAACCCTCTTTCAAGCTTTTTTAACGAGGAGAAATTCTCCTTTTTCAGGTAATAACACTTTGTAAAGGGAAAACTGTACCGTTTCTATAAAGTTTTGGGTCAAATGAGGATGAAAAGTGAAGTTCGAAACAAGACTGGGTAATTATGCAGTTTCTGTCCTTTTTTTTCTCAAGTTTGAAATGGTGGCGTATCCTTTAAGGTATGACGTCAGAGATTACGAAATAAATAGCAACATTCTTCTTAAATCCAGTCCTTATTAATTTATTTATTTACATGCAAATCTTACATTTATACAAATTTATCTCTGCAGCTTTCTTGTGAAATAAGCTTAATGTCTAGTATGCAAGAGAAAAATTATCGCAGTACAATTTTTTACAGGACTGTAAAAGCTTTTATTAAAACATAGCACGCAATTTAACCTTTTCTCAAGCTTTTCCACTAGAATTTCCCAAAGGAACTGTGCCGCGTCCATTAAGTTTTGAGTCTAATGAGGATGATAAATGAAGTTCCAAACAAGACTGGGTAATTATGTAGTTTCTGTTCTGTTTTTCTCAAGTTTTAAACGGTGGTATATATTTTGAGATATGACGTCAGAGATTGAGATACAAATAACTAAATTGCAATTCTTGAATCCCACTTTTATTAATTTATTTACTATTAAAATTTACGTTTAACCAAATTTATGTTGATGCGTCTTTATTGTGAAATAAGCTTAAAAATTCTTGTATACCAGAAAAGAGACCACCATAGCCAGAGTTGACTAAGTTTATCTGACTAAGTTTTTAGTTCCTTGGGAAAATTCTTTCTGCCTTCGCTCTTGGGTGCTCCTCTGTTCGAGTAGAGTGGTTTTTGTGTCCTTCTCTTGTCTGTCGATGACTAGAAAAGATGTCCGTTTTAGCAGCTCTGAAATAAAGTTTTAATTCGACTTGTGCCATTCTCTTCAATGTCGGCCTACTGCATTTTTATTACTGCTAACTGTTAGGCTTCTCCTTGCCTAGTAGCCCGGGGAAGTAAAAACAATAGAGGCTACATAATTATTGTGAATAGAGGAAATAAGTTGTTACACACACACACATATATATATACATACATATATATGTATACATATATATATATATATGTGTATATATATATACACACACACACATACACACACACACACACACACACACACACATATATATATATATATATATACGTAATATATCAAAATTATTAACTCTAATATTTCTTTAAAAACCTCCTCTCTCCCATTCTAATTCCTTTAAATCTTATTCGCAGCCTCTAAATAGTTTAATCAAACGAGTATTTTCCACTTAACATTCCTCTCTGTCCTAAAACTGTAAACTTTCTGTCTATTCTGCAGTTTCCCAGCTGTTACCTGCAAATGGTTTCGCGTTTTGCTGATATTGCATTTAATTCGCTTATTGAATTGTTTTTTCTGTGGGAAAATTCTTTTTGTCATCGCTCTTGGGTGCACCTCTGTTCGATCAGAGTAAACTCTGTCGCTTTTGGTTGTCTGTTGTCCAAAAGATAAGATGTGCCTTATAGCAGCTCTGGAATAAAGTTTAAGTTAGACTGGTGCCGTTCTCTTGAATGTGAAGCCCAACTGCATTTATATTACTGCTAGCTGTTGAGCTTTCTCCTTGTCAAGGAGGTTTATAAAAAATGGATTACATACATACATATATATATATGTATACATGTATACATATATATATATGTATATGTATATACACATACACACACACACACACACACATATATTGTATTTGCATTTTTTTAAAACTAAATCTTCTATCCTTCTTAATGTTTATTTTTATAGATATGTTGACGACATCATTATAGGTTTTAAAGATAATCGAGATTTTATTTTAAATTTTTATCCTGAAAATATAACCATGAAGGAAATATCAATTAGACCCGATGGTTTTTTAAACTTTTTAGATTTGGCTGTAAGAGTAGTTAATAAACGTATCGATTATCAATTGTATGATAAACGGGAATCTTTTAATTTTATGATTAATCGTATAACGGATTGGAATAGTTGCTTAAACATTAACGTAAAACGTAATATCTTTTTAAATTTCTTGATACGTTGTAATAGACTAACATTTCTAATGTCATTAAGGAATACGTTAGCCAGATTTTAAATGCAGGTTACCCACGTTTTTTCATACTTAATGTTTTACAGTCATATCTTAAGTCAAGCAAAGAGGAAGTTCTAAGTCTAGTGGGTTGGGTATGAGTATGTGAATTCATTTTAGTATTTTTAGTGGATTTTATAATTCATTTTAGTATTCTATAGTGGATATTATAATTTTAATGTATACATTGGTTAGTTGTTATTGGTTTCAATTTCACTTCTGTTTATAGTCTTACTTTTCGTATAGATTGTTTTTAGACATTTTGTCTGCTTTTATTGCTGTACTTATGGTGACCGGGAGCGTATCATATGATTAAAATGGCCATTTAACCGGAAAGTGGGGGTCGCAATTCCCCCCACCGCTTCAAGTACACCAATTCCTTTTCCATATTCGTTCCAATTCTTTATTTTTTTCATATTTGATTCCTTTTAATTT
The DNA here is from genome assembly GCA_032207245.1 of Pardosa pseudoannulata. Taxonomy (NCBI): domain Eukaryota; kingdom Metazoa; phylum Arthropoda; class Arachnida; order Araneae; family Lycosidae; genus Pardosa; species Pardosa pseudoannulata. The sequence goes on along the minus strand of CM063500.1, from coordinate 473,923 downwards.
ATATATATATATATATATATATATATATTATATATATATATATATATATATATATGTATCCAAACGAATTCCAAAGAAGACTGTTTAATTTTGCAGTTTCTATTTTGTTTTTCTCAAGTTTGAAACGGCGGAGTATATTTTGAGATATAACGTCAGAGATTGAGATATAAATAACTAAATTCACGAATCCAACCTTTATTAATTTATTTACATTTAAAGTTTACATTTAACCAAATTTATGTTGATGCGACTTTATTGTAAAATAAGCTTAAAAACTCTTATACAAAGGGAGAGATAAACTTTCGTGACCACCATATCCAGAGTTGCAATTTAAAGTAATGCAATTTAACATTGAAATAAAAGTACATTTTCAAATATAAAATCTTTTAAAACTAAATATTTAATCAAAATTCAATTTTAATGAAAAATTTCAATTAAAAATATATTACCTATTTTTAATATTTTAGCTCCAAATATTTTATACATTTAACAAAACATATTAACGCATGATTGGGCGTGGACGTATTCATAAATATGTAACATGGTGAATCACTATCACTGTTACAATAGTTAAATAATAATAAAATAGTTACTAACAAAACTACAAAACTACAACCAAAATCGTTTTAAGAAATCATCACAGTCATCATTAAAAATAATATTGATAGGTGTTTACTCCCAAAAGTTACAAAACTTTAGAACTAGACAAATGGTACATAAAGAATAACTTTTTGCAGAAATCCAGAACACGTTCTGAATTAAAAAAATTTCAATAAAGCCAAGAATGTGACTGTAGAAGCTCCTTCTACAGTAACATTAAAATAAGAAGATTAAAAACATATGCAAATATTCTCTAATGCTGTCATCAGAACTACATTATTAGAAAGTCTTAACAAAGAGAGTAAAAAAAAAAAAAAATCAAATTAACACTTGTCATGTGGGTATACTTTACCGCCATCTTACGCTTGCAGCGGGCGTTTTTCGCTAATCGCGCGAAAGTTTAGTTATTCAGAAAAATTACAGTCAATCGAAAACTACTTTGTTTTTATGAACGAAACTTTTTTTATTTTACACTGTAATATATACTGTATGATTATTTGACAAAAAAAAAAAAATTACGAAAACACAAAAATAAACGATTTTTAAAATTTTACAATATATTCAAATATATTTTTTCATGACAAGTACAAATAGAACTATTTATTATCAATTTTGTATTCAACGATAAAAAAACCAAGCTTCAAATTGACAAAACACGACTTGTACGTTCTGGAGCTAGGAATTCGATTGAAGACGAAATAACGCAACAAAAGACCGAGTAACTCGGCAATCATAACTTGTGGAAAGAAAAAATGCAAAGCGCTGCATAGCAACGCAAACAACACGCATATAATGTCACACATACATATAGTTATATGTATTTAGTAGATTTGTGGAGGTTAGCGGGTATCCACCACAAATCTACTCAACACGTATTTTTACGTGACCCGCGCTCCAGTGACAGACTGCAAAAAACGTAAAAATACTTTTCTGCACTTGAAGTGTTAATATAAAGCTAAAAGTAAAAACTGAAATATTTTTTCAAGTTAATTAAATACAGAATAAAAGAAAATTATCTTAATCAGTCATAAATAGATCTTGTATTTTTGAGCTCAACAATTGATAACTTCAGTTCTCAAAACACTGAATACGCCGAACGATGGCCGATTGGTTAGGGTGCTGGCCTTCGGAACCGGAGTTCGTGGGTTCGAATCCCACTGAGGCATGGATGTTCGTAGCCGTTCGGAATCGGCTTTAAGCTGTAGGTCCCGGTGTCATTAGCCCTCGTGTTGCAAAAAGTAGACCGTAGCACTCCAAACCAAACCAAAACACTGCAATTTAGATCACTAAAATTTAAATAATTTTAATGTTTTCTACACATTAAGAGCAATAAAACATTAAAATCATAAACGTGATAAACAGTACATTTACAACATACAATTAAAAATAGTAAATATTAGTGAACTAAATCATTATGAAGATAATTATCATCAAAATCCTTTAAAATATCTACTGTTGAATAGTGTACTATCAGTTCTTAGTGATTATTTGAAAATACACTCAAGAGCCTAAGCATTATGACCACCTCTACATTTTGCAATGAACTCGCCTGGATGACGTGGGAGGCACGTGATCAGATAGAAGTGGTATTTAACTGCTGGAGAGTCTGAAGGATCATTATTTCCCTTACTTCTGTGTGTGATGGGAAATGCGGCGGACCAATTGCACCCTTACACTGCGTCTGTTTTTCCAGCTGGAAATGGAATGTTCCAACAGGACAACGCCCCGTGTCACAAGGCTAAAATTATTTTGGAGTGGTTCCAGGAACATGATGCTGAATTCCAGTTAATGTCCTGGCCGCCTAACTCACCGGATCTCAATCCAATAGAACACATTTGGGATGTCATGGGAGGCAGCTCAGAGTTCAAAGACCACCAATTCGCAATATCTCGGATTTGCGTAACCGTTGCCTATACATCTGGCACAATCTGTCTCCGGCCATCTACCAAGGATGTGTGGCATCCATGCCAAGGCGGGTTGAAGCTGTGTTGAGCGCCAAAGGTGGGCCAACTCGTTATTGATAGGTGCTCATAATGTTTTGGATCTTGAATGTAGTACAGAGTAATAAATTTAAATTGCATATTTACACAAATTTGGCAAAGATACAAAGTGAGTTGTGCTTAATTACAACATTACCTAAAAGTGTTCTTTCTTGAAATAATTAATATTAACAAATAATATAGCAATGTAACATTCTATGAGATGCAGAAAAGGGTAACAAACGTAACATATGAAAAAAAAAAGGCAAATTTACAAAAACCATGATGAATGTCTTAAAAATTCAAATAATAAAAAGTAAAATAAATTAGTTTAATGAGTAGATTATAAAAAGCATCAATACTGGTGACCCTTATTTCAAAAGAGAGTACGAAGGAAGAAAAAATAATATCGATTGAAATTATTAACATAAGCTGAATATAATTGCCAGCTCTTATTGGGTAATGAGGCAACCTAAATAAATTTCATTTGTGGCTCCATTTAAAAAACGGTACTGGAGTTCAGAGATTTGAATCCGACTGTGTCATGGATGTTCGTAGCCGTTCGGAATCGGCTGAAGCAGTAAGTACCGATATCATTAGCCCTCGTGTTTCAAAACAGTAGACCGTAGTGCTCCAAACCAAATCCTTTAAAAAGAAGCAAAGTCCATTGAAGTTTATCAAGAGAAATTTATTAAAAGAACTTTGAAGTTTATTAAGACTAAAAATGAACGTCTTTACACAGCAAAGCATCGAGTGATATCGAAAACAAACTTCTATTAGATATTTCGCTAAACAACAAGCGATCATGCGGATTTTTTCCCATGAGCTTAGCGTTATTGTCAGTCGGAATTTAACTTTGATCATTAAGTCAGCTCGAAAATGTGGCTAGTGGAGAGAAAATTAGCATTTATTTCAGAGTTAGCTTTAGGAGAGGGGTAAAAAGAATTTAAGCCGGCGAACATTTCTTTAAATCTGAGTGTTTGGGCTGAGTAATTACGTATGAAAGTAGGAGAAGGAAAAACGGAGAATTTTAGATAGATATTTTAAAATGTAATAATTTTGATATATTACACACACACATACACACACATATATATATATATATGTGTGTGTATACATATATATGTGTGTGTATGTATGTATGTAATCCAATAATTATAAAACTGCTGGACAGTAACAACGATGCAGTCTGACCATATTGAAGAGAAAGGCAAAGTCTAATTAGAACTTTATTCCAGAGCTGCTAAAAACGGACATCTTTACTAGTCAAAGACAGAAAAAAGAAAGACACAACAATCACTCTGCTTGAACAGAGGTGCACTCAATAACGAAGACAGAAAGAATTTTTCCACTTACTCAGCGAATTTCAATGTAAGATCAGGAAAAAAGTGGAGCCATGTAACGGCGACAGCTGGGAAACGTGTTGAATAGACAGAAAATTTACATCTATAGGATAGAAAGCTTTGGGAAATGGATTGAAAGAATTTTAAGTCGAGAATGCTCCTTTTATTAAGACATTTAGAGGCTGGGAAAAAGATTTTAAGGAATTAGAATGGGAGAGAGGAAGTTTTTAAGGAAGTTAAATAATTTTACATGTATATATATAATATTAAATTTTGTATAATTTTAATGAAATTATTAAAATTAGTATATATTATTTGCTACTAAATTTTATGTTTCTTTAGTTAAAGAATAGTGAAATACTGTGAATGGGGGGTTCAGTCTAGCTCAGCCTTTCTCCCCCCCCAAAAAAAAAATCTAAATTTTGACTACGACCTTGTTTGTGACGAGCACTTCCGAATAATCAAATTATTAATTTTAATAAATTAAGGTTTAAAGTGGATGAAAAAGATAGTCCACGCAACCATATCATTAAATGTAGTTCATTTCACACAGCTATATTGGTTTGGGTTTGGTTTGGGTTTTGAAACACTACAGTCTACTTTTTCGCTACAAGAGGGCTAATGAGACCTGGAACTACTGCTTAAAGCCAATTCCGAACGGCTACGAACATCCATACCGGGAATAAGTACCGAAGATCAGTGCTCCGATATCGATGATCAGTGCTCTAACCATTCGGCAGGTTGGTAAAAGGAATTCAGAAAATCCCCCAAAATCGAAATGGATTATAAATTAGTTATTAAAAAAACGGGTAAAAGATATAAAAATAACGTGATTTTTTAAAAAATACTTATGATCGTGGAATACTAAAACGAATTCATTTTTCTTAGAATGTCTAATTCTATCTTCATGTTTCGTGTATACAGTGTTATATAGAGAATATATATTTTCTATTCATTTTCTCCAAAACATGCCTACATGAAAGGAGTAACCATTCCATAGAAACGAGTGTGACACATTGAACCACTTTTTATCTCTTTTTCTTTAAAGAATATAATATTTCAAATATATATTTTTTGCGATGTAATTATAATACGCTGCTACGGGTCTATTATTTTGATTATGCTGTTACGGATGTGACATAACTATCACACCCGTAACATCATATTTATAATTTTTTAAACTTGTAAAGAAGAAAAGAAAATTCTTTATTTTTTGCAAAATCCTTTCTTAGGTATTATAATTGCTTCATACAAAATATATATTTGAAATATTATATTCTTTATAGAAAAAGTGATAAATAGTAATTCAAGGTATCATACCCGATTCTATGGAATGGCCGTGCAGCTTACGTCCTATACAACTTCACACGTAGTGCTTATCTGGGATTTCAAAGGTTGCCCATCCCGGTTTATGAAATCAACAATGTTTAAAAAACTATTAACACAGTAGACTGTACTTATATATTTTCCAGTACATACACAACATCAATGATATTTAAGATAATATATTTGCTTGAAATATCGGTTTAATGCTGCAACAGAAACGAATATGCGAACAAGTTCGATGCAGATTGCGAAATTTGCTCCAATAATAATTTTATTTTCTCATAAAATTTGGAAACTTACATTAAACTATTAACAACTAGCATATCGCCCGTCATATGACGGGATCAGTAAAATATTTAATTTTCTAGAATTGTAAAGTACCCTATAAGGAAGAAAATAAAGGTTTGTTTTGTTTTTTTGCTGACAATTACCTGGTACACACTCAATAATTTGTTTATCTTCATACTCCTCTGAAATCTCCCGATACTGTGAATACAGTTTAGAATCCCGTTGAATTCATTTAGAAAAATAATTCAAAATTTCCTTAGCTACGTCGAAATTATAGTTAAGTTCTTCCCAAGTTTTTCCATGGTAATTAATGGAAATAAAGGAAGGAAACTATCTTTTCCATTACACCCTGGAGGTAGATAGAATTTACTATTAATACCGGTGATAAAATTTTCATTACAACAAAAAATAATCGATGATTAAATTTAAAATTTTCCCATATGTACCTAATCTTTTATTTAAGCCAAATATAAAAGAAAATTATTTACGGCATATCTAAGTTCAGTGATAAAACGTATGAAAATAATGCAGGCGATATTTAAATAATTTAAATTAAGAAATGATTAAACGAGAGGGTTAAAGGAATGACGTCATAATGGTAGAAAAAAATGTTATTTTTACCTATTTATTATGTGACAAATTGATAAATTTAATCGTCTGCTCTTAACCGGGGAAAATAGAGCTTGAAATAATGGCGTTAAAAGCTAGAAAAGGGGGGAAGGAGTGGATTTCGAACGTTGCTAATCTTAACTGATCAAGAATCCAATATGGGTACCAGCGATATATCCATTCCAGGTCCAACCGCTTCATAAATTCCAGGACAGACGGACAGATGACCTAGGCTATTATTATATAGGGAATATTGGATTTAAGAAGCGAGGGGAACTCTACATTTCTTCCTTTTAATGTACCGTATGTGCTGGTGGCATTACACGATACATGCAGTAAAGAGTAAATTTAAGGAGTTAAAAAACTGTTAAATCGACAAAAAATTGGATTTTTCAAAAAATTGGAAAAATTTATGTGAAAAGTATTTTAGTTTTGAACATTTTAAAACAATTCACGTTAAAAAATTCTAATATTGAGAGAAGATAGAATAAAAATGTGTCAGCAGTTTACTGCAAATAAATTTAAACTCACAAAACTGTAACTTGACTTTTCTCAAATTGTGTTTTTTTCAGGTAATTTCAGAATTCTTTTAATATTTTAAATGAATTTTTTACAGGTTATATGAAACATAATTTTCATGCCATTGAACCTAAATCTTCTTGTTTATTTTCAAAAATATGTTTTTTTTCAATGATGAATTTTTAATTTTTAAGAAAAAAAAATAAGATTTTTCAAATATTTTTAAAATACATTTGTAATAAAAAATTTCATTTTTCCGCGCATTGTGACGTACTATAACTTGTAGAATAAACTAGAAGTAATTAAAGTAAAGTGACTGATTACCTGAATGACATCATTCTTGGTGCCACGCCCCTTCCAGTAGTTAATAAAAAGACCTAGTACACAGAATTCGAGGCTTTTCCTTTGAGAACGCGATGTAATATATCATCAAATTTTCTGTTTCGTGTTCTTTTTCTCTACGGGGATTTGTGTGTTACCTGGTGTTCTAAACAAAAGTTGTATTTGTAAGTCTGCCTTAATACTCGGCTACTACATTTAATAATAATGATGATACGTTCATGACTACAGTATTTTAAATTATGTGGATGCTATATTAAGTTAATTCATATACAGTAAAATCCGTTGAAGAAGTTTATATTTTCGGTACCCATTTTCCCCCCTATTCATACAATGTTAAAATAACCCGTTTATAAAATTTCGTTTCAAACGCTTTCCCGCTTAAAAAGTTTTCTTTCATTTCTAAGTTTACTTACAGGAAGCATTTATAGTTTCCTTTCAATTACTATTTTTTACTTCCTCTGTGTTTATAAAGGTCAATGTTTATGGCTGAAAACGATTGTTGTCATTTTTATTTAAAATGTACCTGAAGAAGTTTTTAAAGTTTAAGACAACTGGACTGATATCAATTACAAATTGCCGATAAAAAAGAAAAACAAAAAACTATAACCGATTTTTTCTGTAAAATCGATTCCAGTGGTGTTTAAGTAAAATTTCTTAGCTGAATTCTAAGCTATTCTTAGATAATTATGTTGTTTTCATTTTTCAGCTGACTTTTTTAAGTATGCAAAAAATATAAATTTTTGAGAAAAACAAAAAACTATTGTTTATATATTATTTTTTAGAGAAAAAAATCTCTCCTCATTATTTATGTAATTATTTTGTTTATAAAAAATTAATATCGTTTAAGATGTTTTCTCTTTCCATTCCCCTAGAAAACTTCTTAAGTGGATTTTACTGTATATATATATATATATATATATATATATATATATATATATATATATATATATATATATATATATATATATATATATATAAATATATATATATATATATACATATATATATATATATATATATATATATGTGTGTGTGTGTGTGTGTGTGTGTCTGTGTGTGTGTGTGTGTGTGTGTGTGTGTGTGTGTGTGTACATACGCATAAATATTGTCTTCCTATATTGTTTTCCAGATTTCCCGTTTAAGACGTTTTCCCGCTTCAGAAGTTTTTATCAGTTAGGCCCTTGGGAAATTTTTTAAGCGGGTTTCACTGTATATGTATTTTAAATATATTCAAATTTAGGTTCAAAGTTATTTCGCGATATTGTAGTACGTTTTAAAGCGTTTCTTTTAAACTCAATTATATTTTTAGTAATCATGCACGTTAGCCTTGATATAATTTTTGTTAACAGCAAAGTGTTTCTTATTTAAAACTTTCTAACAAAAATATTTTTTATGTTTCGAAAATAAGATGTATGTGTAAAAATAATAATTTGTTCTAAATATATTTAAAAAATTATGTTTGTAAAACTGGTAGTTTTCAAGGAACTGGAAAATGATAATTTTTTTTACATTTTTTAGACTTTTAAGAATTTTATGACCCCTTAAAACTGTTAGTCTATTTTGTAAATAATATATTTGTCCTTAAAAGTTAACATAAAAGTTTTACTTTAAAGAGTTTAATGCCCTAATTTTTTCCGTTTGCGTACGGGGCTGTAAGCTAGAAACTGTTAACTTTATATTTATTGTCTATTTTGTTTCCACCACACACTGATTAACATTTTTGTTAATGTAACCTTCAGTTTATTCTCTCCAATTTAACCAGCACTTTCTAATTGTTTTTTCTTCTATTACTTGAAGAAGCCCTCATGGCATGCTAATTTGTTTTGTAAACTGTGTATTTCACTACCAGCTGAATATATAAAGGCAAGTCGCTCGTTGTGCTGTGTGGTGTTGTTATTTTGACGATTAGAGAGCTGTGTCTCGTTTCTTAATATGTCATATGCTTAATGAAGATGCTGTTTTTATTATGTTAAACTTAATGTTTTTTTAAGAAGTGTTTTTTTAATTCAGTGATGATATTTTAAAAATAAAGTCAGTTACCATCGCATGTGGAGTGATCATCTTTTATTCTGCAAGGTTATTTTTATGGTTGGGATGGTTCAAAAGAAACCGGGAATGATGTCAAGAAGGTTCCATGTTATAAAATGTTTACAGAAACTGCCCTGTGTAGATTACGTGTTTTAAAAGGATGAAATAGTTCAAGAGACCCTATTACTACATCTCTTCCCCGGCCATCCCGATATTCAAGAAACCCGTAAGCTGATTATGGTGAAACACGTGCTGGAGACATCGTACCGCGTCTCCGATCCAGCAACAAAAGTGGGCGACCGAAATCTGCATGTGGGAAGCAATAAGTCGCCAAATGTCTCCCACCCAAGCAGCCACATTCCTTCACCGAACTTCACTACTTCTCTCCTCTCCCCCGATCAAAGCGACCCGAGGGACTGCGGAACTGATAACGGCGGCACAAGCACACACAGCAGCACTTATTCCGCCGCGGGGGCCCGTTCCGCACACACACGCACGCACCAGTCCCGACAATCTCGGCAAAAAGAACGAAAGAACACACACTGTTGACTTTCCCCCCGTTCCACCCACGTCCTTCTTCTGTCTCTCTCTTTCTATCTATCTATCTGCTGATGCAAATGCGACGCTGAACCGTTTCCTCCTAGAGGGACTTCCAATATATAAAGACAGACACACGCACACACACTACGCGCACTTTTGAAAAGTCTCTCCTCTATCTATTAGAGCGTGGTTTTTCTCCCCTTTCTACTCTTTCGCGAAGGTTAAAAACAAACAGCGGGCGAAAAATCTTTTAGAAAGTTCTTTTTTTTTCTTTAAAAAATGCCTCGGCTTTTGTACACGGAGGAAGGGGAGGAGAAAGGAAGGTGGGAATGGAAATAGGGTGATGTAAAAAGAAGATTCTGTGCCGTAATAATAAAGAAAAAAATAAAAGATGTAAAGATTAAAAAGAGGGAAGGAAAACTTGACGGTAGACGGTTGAGTAATTATGTACGAATAAGCACGGAGTTAAAAGAAAAAGGGGGAAAGAATTGAAAAATAAAAAAAAAATAAAAATTGTAAAACACTTGGTTGGAAGTTTGAAATCGCAAGTCGGGTTTTTAAATTGTTTCGAAGAAGACGTTGAATGAAGTGCAGAACGTTAAAGTAATACTGCTTCGAGAAAAGGAAAAAGAAAAAAAAAAGAATGTTTTTTTTTCCTTTCTTGGAACTCCTTTGAGAGCGAAACTAGTTCCAGGCTTTGTTCTTAGAATAAGTTTAGAGATGTCTTTGAGTTCCTTAAAAGAGAATTCTATGATTCTCGTGAAATACACGAGGGATCTTGAGAGTGAAGGAGAGAGAGAGAGAGGCAGAAATGTTTGCAAACGTCTTTTTGTTATATACAAATGTGGTGAACCCCGTACATCTGTAGTGATAATTGTTCGTGAAATACTTTTTTATTTCCGAAAACTTGTGACTCTCTTTCTATCTTTTTTAAATAAACAATCCTACTTTTGCACATTTTCTTAAAGCTGTATATAGAATTAAACCCCAATATATCACTACCAATCCTTTCAATAACAACTTGAGTTTGGCACTATATCGAACTATTATCCTGTGTCTTTTGATAAAATTGAAGTTTAATATTTATATATTGTCTCAATTTCCAATTTCTTTTAAATTAAAAAGGATAAAAATATCTTCATTCATAAACATTATCAAAAGCTGTGCATACAGTTAAAACCCGATATATCTCCACCACTTGTTCCGATAACAACTTGACGCTATAACGAGTTTGGCGATATATCGAATTATGATCATGTGTCTTTTGATAAAATTGAAGTTTAAAATTTATCTATTGCCTTAATTTCCAACATTTTCCAGATTAAAAAGGATACAGATATCTTCATTCATAAACATTATCAAAAGCTGTTCATACAGTTAAACCCCGATATATCGCCACCACTGGTTCCGATAACAACTTGGCGCTATAATGAGTTTGGCGATATATCGAATTATGATCCTGTATCTTTTGATAACATTGAATTTTAATATTTATCTATTGTCTTAATTTCAAACTTTTTCCAGATTTAAAGAGATGTTTATTAAAGCTTTACATACCCTGATATATCACCACTACTCGTTCCGATAACGACATGTCACTATAACGAGACTGACGATATATCGAATTATGATCCTATGTATTTTGATAAAATTGAATTTTAAAATCTATCTATTGTCTTAATTTCAAACTTTTTCTGGATTCAAAGAGATAAAGATATACTGACTTCATAAACATTTATTAAAACTTTACATACCCTAATACATCACCACTACTCGTCCCCATAACAACATGTCACTATAACGAGACTGGCGATATATCGAATTATGATCCTATGTATTTTGATAACAATGCATTTCAACATCTATCTATTGTCTTAATTTCAAACTTTTTCCACATTCAAAGAGATACAGATATACTCACCTCATAAACATTTATTAAAGCTTTACATACCCTGATACATCACCACTACTCGTTCCGATAACAACATGCCGCTATAACGAAATTCACGATATATCGAATTATGATCCTATGACTTTTGATAAAATTGAATTTTAACATTTATTTATTGTCTCATTTTCAGACTTTCTCTAGATTCAAAGGAACACAGATATATTCTACCACAAATTCTTTATAAAACTACTTAAGCAATTAAATCCCGATATATCACCACCGGCATTCCTATAACAACTCGATATTTCAAATTATGAACCTCTGAATGCTGATAAAATCGAATTTTAGCAATTATCTTAATTTCAGACTTTTTTTTAGATTCACAAGGATACAGATGTATTCTTCCATAAATTATTTTCTAAAGCTTCAAATGCAATTAAACCCCAATATATCACACAGGCTTTATTTGAAAACAATCAAATAAAGCGTGGAATACCCTTTATTTGAAAATAATCAAGGTTATAAATGGATTAAAAATATTGATGCATAAGAATGAATAAGATTTTAAAAAAGTATAAATTAGTATAGACTACTGAGTCATCAATGTTTTAGAAGGGTATAAATTAATAAGACTATTGAGTAAACAATGTTTTGAAAAAGTATAAATTAGTAAACACTATTTCCTTGTAAAACAATAATGTTTTACAAAGAAATAAATTAGTTTACTTTATCAGCAATATTTTAAAAGGGAATAAATTAGTAAACAATATTGAGGTTGCAATGTTTTAGGAGGATATAAATTCGTATATACTACTGAGTCAGCAATGTTTTGAAAGAGTATAAATTAGTAAACACTATTTTACTCTACTAAATCAGCATTACTTTAAAAGGGAATAAATTAGTAAACACTATTGAGGCTGCAGTGTTTTAAAAGGGTATAAATTAGTATAGACTTCTGAGTCAGCAATATTTTAAAAGAATTTAAAGCAGCAAACACTACTGGAGATGCAATAATGTAAAAGGATACAAAATATTATACACTACTGTAGAAACAACAATATAAAGGGAGAATAAATTACTATACACTATTAAGTCAGTAATATTTTAAAAGGCTAGAAAATAATAAACACTATTGTGTTAAAAAGAAATTAATACTATACACGTTTTTCCCTTTCAAAGAAATCATGGTAATTTTAAATGTAATTTGATCCTTAATTATTTAGTAGTAGATTCTCTATTATACACGGAATTTGAAATGAACTTATACTGTGATTTTAGGTTGAAGGTTATATTTTTATTTTAAGTAAGGTTTTTTTTCCTTTTAGGTTGCTCTGTTCATACATATTTATACAATTTTAAATGTCATTTGATCATTAATTATTTAGTAGTAGATCCCCGATTATAGCTAAAAATAAAACAAGACAATATAACGTAATTTTGGGTTTAAAGTAATTTTATTTTTTTTTTAAAGTTTTCTCCTTTCATACATATCTAGGCCATTTTACAGGCCATTATTTAATGATCATAGTAATTCTTTAGTAGTAGGTCCTGGATTATTACGAGGTACATCCAGAAAGTAAGTTTCCCTATTTAAAAGAAAAAAAGAACTCATACTTTTACGGACATACTTATTGACAACAAGTACAGCAATGTTTCAGATATTTTTTAACATAGCCACCACCAAAATTGAGACACTTGTCATATTGTGGGATCCACTTTTGTATACCTCTGTCGCAGAACTCTGCCGCCTGTGAATGGAAGCATGTCCTGTCCCAGAACATCGTGCATATCCCTTTCCGTACAGACAACGTCTGTTTGAATTTGGTTCTGACCGAAGATCCACTATGATGCCAATGCATTGACTGCTGCTTGGTTTCCGGGATAAAGTGCGAAATCCAAGTCTCGTTGCCCGTGAAGATCCTGTCGAGGAACTCGTCGCCGTCATCGTGATACCGTAACAGAAATGACAGTGCTGCTTCTAAGCGTTGAATTTTGTGTTCGGGTGTCAGTTTCGGCTCATAGACCTGACAGAGCTGACGATGAATTTCAATTGGCGCAATTCTTTGTGCATTCAAGATCACCGACCGAACCTTGCAAGCGGCGGGAGAAGGAATTAGAGTTTCCATAATAGACCACTGCTAGCCCGCTACTGGCACGAATCGAGACTTGTCCAGGTGGCATATGATTAATACGGGATAGATCTGTTACGCAAGCGCAATTGACAAGGCTAATTAAGTTTAATTTAGAGGGAAAAACACCAGGAAACTTATTTTCTGGTTGCGCCTCGTACACAATTAAGCATGACATTATATCTTATTTCGGGTATAATATTCGATTTTTCTTTTAGGTTTCTCCCATTTCATACACATCTAAGCTGTTTTAAAGAATATATGATCATTGCAATTATTCAGCAGTAGTATTATATATATCTATTTAGAAGTTTAACTTTAATGTCTGTGACGTATCTGAAGAAATGTTGTTTTGTCTGCTACAAGTTCAAAAATATTTTGTTTTCACTAAAGGTTTTTTGCATAATTTTATTACATGATTTATTCGGTGTTTTTTCTTACTATTCCGTATTGTGTAGTCTACCAAAAAAATTATTAAATCATCGAGTAAATTTTAAAACGTTAAAGTTTTTTTTAAATAATAAAGGAAACTTTTTAAGGATATTTAGGAAATGTTAATTATAATTATGACCTCATATAATTTTATAGAAAATAGAGTGTCAAAAAAAAAAAGAATGTTATATTTCTAAATGTTATCAATAGTGTCTTAAATAATTAGGATATTTGCAATTATTTCTCATCCAAAAATAAATTTTGAAACCTAAACTCAGAAATTCTAACGTTGTAAAAAACATATTGCTTGTACACTTTAAGGGAAATATATATTATTTAAACACTTAAAAAAAGAAAACATTTTGTTATAAAGAAAAAAAGCATATTATGTAAACATTCTAAAGATAAAACATATTGTTTAAACACTCTAAAAATTATATTGTTCTAAAAATATGTTTATATATTAATGTTATATCCAGGTTATTAAATACTTACAACGTATTTACTTAAACTCACACAAACATATATATAGATATAAATACAGATATACATATAGATATAGATACACACACATTTAGAGGTAATTCGGTGAGATTAATCCGCCGGTTACACTTGAATAAAATTAAGCCCCTTTATTTTTACTTGCCCAGGCTTACTGGGCAATGAGTAGCCTAAATAAATAGACTTTCAACATGATGAAATCTGGCCATTACATAAAAACAAGCAGCGAGTCCATAGTGGAACTTAACTTTTATTTAAGACCTAAGAAAGCTACATGTTTTTCTGTCAAAAGCAGAATATGGAATGATACACAAAAACACTTGCACTAACAACGTTAGGATACCTTAGCGAGATAAGCGGAGAATATTTCCAAAACCCCGGCAACATAATCAGAAAGGAAATTAGATTAGTGGGAAAAGGGACCCATTTGCCTGCTACAACAAGAAAATGTGTGAGTGGACAGAAAATTAGCATTTATTTCAGAGTTAACTTTGGGAAATGGGTTGGAAGAATTCAAGTCTCGGACAATCCTTTTAATTCTGAGATTTTCTGGTTGGGAAAATAGATATGAAAGAATGAAGAATTGGAAAATGAAAAAGCGATATTTTATGTGTAATAATTTTGATGTATTACACACACATATACACACACACAAACACACACACACACATATATATATATATATATATATATATATATATATATGTATATATATATATATATACATATATATATATATATATATATATATATATATATATATATATATATATATATATATATATATATATATATATATAAATACATAGGCATATGCATATATATGTATATTTAAACATATATATATATATATATATATATATATATATATATATATATATATATATATATATATATATATATATATATAGAGAGAGAGAGAGAGAGAGAGAGAGAGAGAATATTGATCTACTTATGTATGTCAATACTTACCTATATATCGATAGATGTATAATATAGGCCAAGATAACCGGGTAAGCTGTCAAATTCCTTAACTTTTAGTTACATAATTTTTTTTTCCTTAAACTTTTTACTTCCTTTATATATATATATATATATATATATATATATATATATATATATATATATATATATATATATATATATATATATATATATATATATATATATATATATATATATATATATATATATATATATATATATATATATATATATATATATATATTCACTCACTTCCAAAAGTTAAGCACGAAAATGAAAAAGCTAATTTCCGGAAGCCAATCAGAATTGAAGAGGATGCAATTCGCTACAAAGGTAGATGGAAGTATGAAATATGTTAGTTAACAACCAATCGCGCTTTCATGTCAAGAAATATGCAAAAAGGTCAGTTTTATAAGATGACAGAAGTTGGTTACAAAAGTTGATTGTAAGTGATGATAGAAAGTGTTTAAAACTTTCGTACAATTTGTTTTCAAGACATAAGTGCTATGCGGCGGATTGAAACAGGACAGTAGATCACAGATGTTGCTCTTTTCTTCGGCGTTTATCATTCTGTAATTTCACGTTTATGGAAACAATTCCAAACCACGCAGACTGAAGTCCGAAGGTCCGTAGTCGGTCGCCCAAGGGTTTCAACCCCTGCGGAAGATCGATATTGCTATTTTAGACAAGTGGAATCGCAGAGCGACCTCCACACGTGTGACATCTATGATTACAAGATCCATTGGTAAGGCTTTATCTTCAGCTACTGTACGCCGAAGATTACATAGGAGTGGACTGTACGCCCGGGTACCTCGAGTTTGTGATTTTCTATCCGCTCAATCAAGAGGTGCACAATTAAAGTTGTGCTGGGAACATGTCACTTGAACTGTGTCTGAGTGGAGCAATGTTATGTTTACTGATGAGTCAAGATTTGCTCTGGAGCCAGATGACAAACGTATAAGGATATGGTGCCCAACATATACGTGTTACCTAATTTCAGTTTGGGCAATGAAACTTTATTGTAACAACACACAATGTCATAATGTGTTCAAAACTGTAAGTATAGTGTAGGCAGAGATTCCATTAGGATACCGCACCGACCCCTACATCTTGACGGCTGTCATGTATCGAGATGAAATCCTAGAACCCATTGTGAGATTTTACGCTGCAGCAGTTGGCCCTAATTTTTTTAATGGACGATAACGCAAGTCCCCATAGAGCTGACATCGACGATGACTACCTGGAGAGTGCAGAGATTGCACGTATGGTATGGCCAGAATATTCGTCCGACCTTAATCATATTGAAAATCTTTGGGATGCTCTCGGCCGTGCTGTATCTTCACGTTTCCCACCCCCAGCCACTCTTATTGAGCTGGAAACTGCTCTATGAGATGAATAACGATTGCTTAGTTTTACGGTGGTTGACCACCTAATTGAAAGCATGGTCACAAGGTGTAAACTTTGTATACAGATGTTGGGGATAACATACCCTATTAATGTCCTTTTTTCCATTTTATACTGTTTATTTTCACTTTATACATAATTCTGTTTAAGTTTCCAGTATGTCATTATCCGATAACTTACAAAAATTTAATATTTTTTTCATTTCTTTATATAATTATTGATTTTGTTTTATGCATAACTATATATACTACTTTACTGCCGAATTTTGTGTCAATTAAAGTAGTATTTGTTGATTTTTTGCATTTTACATCTTCGTGCTTAACTTTTGGAAGTGAGTGCATGTATAGACAGATAGATAGATAAATATTACAGTGTAATTTAAAAGAATAGCCATAGATTGGAGTGAAAATGACTCCATCGGGAGTTCCAGCATTAAATTTATATTATCCGGTATACCTGATTGAGTAGAAAGAAGCAAACTACATAAAAAAAACGTAATTACCAATGTATATCACGTAATACAACAATATAATTTACATCATGACATTCATTTTATTTTGAATAAGAACTAGTTACATTCAGTCAGTTCACCGTCAATTTGAACTCAAAGTGATCGGCTTTAAATAACCGATGGATTTATGGAAATGTTAAGCTGAATTGTTGTCTCACAATTCAAGCATTCAATATTAGATAAATATTGTGTTTCGTTTTGTTCTCATTTATCATTTCAATGCAAAGGATCAAGCGTTTGAATAGGATTATTGAATATCATAGGTCTGAATACATGGAAATAGTTTATTTTCCATTATTTTAAAACGCCAAACATCAATGAAGTTATCCGACTAACCATTAACGAATTATTCGAAATAACAGTAATGTACAAAAATGGTGCAATTTTTATGTTTTATCAACATTTTAGGTTTATAAAATACAGAAAATTATTAAAGGAAATTTACGCTTTTAAAATATAGGAAGATATTCATTTTGATTAGTTTCTGTGCTACATACATGAAAATAACTTCAATTTTGAAATTTTAACTAGCCGATTCGACTATTCCTGTATACAGGGTTCCCCAAAACGACTGCATAAACTCTGCACAGCTAGATTGCTCTTTGGGAGTACATAAAAACTGCCCAAAGAAGCGTTCCTGTACGATCCATAGTTTACGAGAAAAATACGGAAAACAAAGTATGAAGTCATTGCCGTTGAAAAAAAAAAACACTTTATTAGACATATCAACAACAGTATTTGCAAACTTTCCAGACGATAATGTTAAAACGTTCGCAGCGCATATCGCGTCATGCATAGTGAGTGCCATGGAAGGACGTTAAGTCGCCGTTGAACTGGTATTTAAAAAGCTGCATCTTGCAGCTACCGGTAGTCTTCGTGTGGTGGCCATGTGTTCAGTTCGTGACTACTGCGAGATGTACCTGATGTACAGCAGATGGCATGGAAATGCCTTACGAACTGTTAGGGAGTATGCCCATGCATATACTGCTGCTGATATGTTCAATAAAGTGTTATTTATTGCACCGGCAGTGACGTCATACTTTGTTTTTCGTATTTTTCTAGTAAACTATGGATCGAACAGGAACACTTTTTTGGGCAGTTTTTATGTACTCCCAAGGGGGAATGTAGCTGTGCAGAATTTATGCGGTCGTTTTGAGACGACCTGTATATTTTGTCTAGTTTTGGCATGGCCTACGTACGTATGTACGTATCTCACATAACTTAAAAACGTTTAGACGTAGAATATTGAAATTTTATATTTAAGACTTTTGTAACATCTAACTGTGCACCTCCCTTTTTTTGATTGAAATTGAAATTCTCTAATTCGAAATATATCATTGTGGCGGATATTAAGACTTATGGTCACAGCCTGATTGCAATGCTATAGCTCTATGACAATTCAACTGAAAGATATCGACGCATGCTGATACAGTTAAAATAATACTTTTTAAGTCCATTTTTAAAAAAGGAAAATAATTTTTTTTTGTTTCATAGAGTAATATTGAATGTCTGTTGACTATTGTACTCTATTACCGAGTAAAATAAGAATAGATGTCCCGAAAAATTTTACTCAATGATGAAGTAGCTGTATAAAAAATAATCTCCTTATAACAGACATTAACTTTGCAAATCACCGCGAGATGGCAGCACTTGAGCTACTTAGACGCACCTTTTTCTTGAAAAACGAGAAAACCTTTGATTCTTTACAGAAATGGGCAAATGATTATTCTGGTGACGCATTAGACAACCAAATTTAAAAAATGTCTATCATATATTAGGTGCAGAAATAAATCATATGGTGTCCACAACAGATTTTGTGTACACCATATGATTTAACATAATAAACGTGTAGATATAAAGAATAAATAATGCATATATTTTCTTAGGAATAAATAACAAGTATAATAAAACCTTAAAGGAGTAGTATAACAGGGCCAGCAGGGGTATCGAAGGGCCTCTGGCCCTTCTTTCAGAAATAAGGAAGTTTACTGCATTGCATTTTAAGACTAAAATAAAAGTACATTTATCAAATATTTAGATACTTTATAAACTGCCTAATAAATAAAAATTGAATTCTGAAATAAAAACTTTAATTTTTAAATTTCTAACTATTTTTTCAATATTAATATTTTTGCTCCAGATTATTTTATACATTCACTCAACCGTATTAAACAAAACTGAATGTGATATGCAAGGTGTCCCAAAACGACAGCATAAACTCTGCACAGCTATATTCCTAGTTGAGAGTACATAAAAAGTGTCCAAAGAAGCGTTCCTTTGCGATCCATTGTTTACGAGAAAATACGAAAAACAAAGTATGACGTCACTGCCAGTGTAAGACTGTTATAATACATTGCCTTTACATCTGTTTTCTCTGCAATAGTACTTTATTTGCAAAATAAATAGTTTAAGGCAGCGTTTCTCAACCTTTTTTGGTTCACATACCACTTGGTTGTGCATCATTCTAAATTGTACCACTTTGTAAAAATGTTTGCATTTCGGAAAATTTGTTATTGCGAGTGTATTTATTTATTTACATTATAAATTTTATAGGGTGACCATGTATTTTCATCCAACATTGCATTTAAACGTCATGCCGGATTATAAACATTATCAGTAGTATGAATGTAAGTATTTTTCCGAAAAATAACACAAAATGTAGAAAACAGGAGCTAAATACATACAGTGATTTTTCGTTTGTGCATTTTTATTTCAATGATAAGACACTGATTAGTAATTTATGTAAACTATCAAAATTCAAATTTTGACAAAATATTCAATTACAAAACAAATTATTTATTCATTAATCTATAAAAATATTAAAGGTAGATTAAAAATCGCAATAATTGAAAGACTAACACAGATGTAATAAATAATTTTCTTAGTTAACATATTTTGTACAGCTAGTAAAAAGATTAATTCATCAAAAATTTAAATCCTGACAAAATATTCTGCAACAAAATCAAATTATTAAGTAATTAATTTAAAAAAAATATTAATAAAGATTAAAAACTACTGTAATTGAAAGAATGATATAGATGTAACAGAAAATTTTTATAGTTTAACTTTTTTTTTAAAGTTTGTTCACAAAAAAGTTAATTCGTTCAAAATTTAAAACCTGGCAAAATATTCAATAATAAAATCCAACTATTTACTAATTAAGCTATAAAAATATCAATGAAAGATTAAAATACTTTATGTTTTAAAGAATAATACAGATTTAATAGATAATTTTTATAGCTTAACATTTTTAAAACTATGTTTGAGAACAGATTAATTCATCTAAATATTAAATTTCTACAAAATATTCTATAACAAAATCTGTTATTATCTAATAAATTTACAAAAAATATTAGTGGAAACTTAAAAAACGCTATGATTGAAAGAAAAACTTAGATTTAATACATGGTTTTTTAAAGCTTAACATTTTTTTAATATTTATGTTCGTAAAAAGATCAATTCATCTAAAATTTAAATCTCAACAAAATATTTAATAATAAAAGCATATTTTTTGTTAATTAATCTATAAAGTATTACTTAGATATTAAAAACTTTATAATTCAAGGAATAATATATAGTTAGTAGATGATTTTTACATCTTAATTTTCTTTTTATATTTATGTTCGTAAAAAGATCAATTCGTCCAGAATTTAAATCTCGACAAAATATTCAATAATAAAAGTAAATTTTCTGCTAATTAATATATAAAAATATTAATAAAATGTTAAAAATCATTATAATTCATGAAAAAATATATAGGTAGTAGATGATTTTTATAGCTTAACATTCTTTTTATATTTATGCTCGTAAAAAGATCGATTCATCCAAAATTTAAATCTCTACAAAATGTTCAATAATAAAAGCAAATTTTCTGTTAATTAATCTATAAAATATTAATTAAGTATTAAAAACATAATTCAAGGAATAATACATAGTAGATGATTTTTATAGCTTTACAGACTCTCTTCTTTGAGGTTTTATCACGCTTTTTGAAGATTTTATTCTTGATGAGAATATGTACTTAATATTTATAAATACACTTTTATATGTTACACATGTATAGCAATAAAAAAAACCTGCTGAATATCACATGACTGTCACTATTTTGATTGTGTGAGGCTTCACAAGAATTATCATTTGCACATTCTCTTAAAGATTAATAGTTGGTTTTGTTTCTGAAGGTAACAAGTGCTGTCTGAGTAGAGCTTAACCTCTTGCCTTATGAATAAAGAGACGATTGTGTGTGCCACTTTCGATGAAAGCTTTTATCATGCGTCGTGACCAGAAGCAGTTTCATCACTAACTAAATTTTGCACACGTTTTTTACAGGATAATGCTATCTTCATATGTATCCAAATCGGTATCTGTTTCAGTTTCTAAGGTGTAATCAGGACACTTTCCATCATCGTTATTATTATCAATTTTTCTTTTTGCCATTAGGTTAAATTTTTAGATTTTTTAAGAATTTTTTAAGCACCAACAGTTAATTATTTATTGCATATAATATAATACTCTATTGCAATTACGCCTAAGAATAAACGACCAACTCTTATATTGCAACTATAACAAACAAAAGCTCAAAACCAAAAACTTTATCCCCTAAAAACAATAACATGTCTGAGACGAGATTTTCACTTTTGGCCAGACAGAATCATCACGTGTGTGATACGAGGATCTCATTTTAGGCACAGCAGTACGATCACGTCTCCCATACGTTGTTTTAAGGCAAAGGGTTAAGTACTGTTATCTGGAGGTAACTGTTGGCATTAATATCATTATATTGAGATTTTTAGAATGTTTTACTTAAGAATTTAGACTATAAATTGTTTGTTAATTATTAGTGAAATATATTAATTTACCGGCACTCCAAACTTTCATGCACACGTACGAGGTATGTTGTTTGTATATTTTGCATTTCCACCAGGGTTGGCATGATTTAAATCAGTTAATTTAAATCACGATTTAAATCTTGATTTAAATCAGTTGATTTTTAAAAAAAAATCATTGATTTAAATCATTTTTTTTCACTTCTTTTAAAACCTATATTCCAAAGACAGGAGAACTGGGAATCAGTCAGCACAGTAATACCAATAAGTAAATAAGTGTAAATAGTATGTACTTTCCAAGAATTTAAGGGTTGTTATCAGAAAATATGTAGCAGGGGTAGTACAATGATTGATTATGACTGGTTGAATTCATTTTATGTAATGGGAGGTAAAGAGAGTATTACAGAACTTGAAATCCAGTTTGTCTACCAAATAACAACAGCCGTGGCTTCGTCTGCTGGAATGGAAAGACAATTTTTTTCTTCTTTTGGTATTGTTCATTCTAGCCTTCGTAACCAATGAGGAGTGGATAAAGCATTAAAGCGAGTGTTTTTATTGAAACAATTAAATCCATAATTCGGTACTTAAAAAAATATTGAAATAATTGTGATTTGTTTTTTAAATAAATAGTTTGCGTTAAAAGAATATTTAATTTGTTCTTTTAATTGATATCTTATTGAGTTTGCACTATCTAATTACAAAATAATAGAATGTATTTAGATTAAAATTTATATATTTAAGTTTAGGTAATCAGTGTGCAGAATATACTAGATAGATAAGATGCTACATCTTATAACAAACTATTCTATGTATATTGCAAAAAACATAAAAACAACAATTAAAATTAGTATTCAGAAAAAAATCAAAAAAATCCGATTTAAATCAAAAAAATCTGATTTAAATCAAATAAATCTGATTTTTTTTATTTTTTAAAAAAAATCATGATTTTTTTCCAACCCTGATTTCCACACTACCAAGAGCTCGACTAAGATAATTTTGTTCTTCGGGAACCATCCAATTTTTGCAAGCCAGCAATTCAATAGAATAAAGTAGAAATGTCAATAGAAAAATGGCAAATTCAAATGTTATATTTCATTCTTATTTAGCCTTTTAGCT
The DNA here is from genome assembly GCA_032207245.1 of Pardosa pseudoannulata. Classification (NCBI taxonomy): domain Eukaryota; kingdom Metazoa; phylum Arthropoda; class Arachnida; order Araneae; family Lycosidae; genus Pardosa; species Pardosa pseudoannulata. Next base: position 450,555 of record CM063500.1, on the reverse strand, counting down.
AAAAACACAAGCTTTCATGTAGTTCCATTTTCCAATCTAAATGCTGATTCAACAAAAAAATTCTCAAAGTGTAATATACAAACACACATACACACATGTATATACATACACACACACATATATATATATATATATATATATATATATATATATATATATATATATATATATATATATATATATATATATATATATATATATATATATATATGATATTTTCAACCTAAAACTAATCAATGCAATAAGTGTATCTTAAAATAATTTTCAGCTGCCAGACTTTCTTAATCTTAAGAAGGGTAAAATTTAAGTAGTTAATATTCTGACATAATTAGTTTCTAATTAGTTTATACTAGTTAAAACTTTGAGTTTTTTCTTTATCAAAAGCATCTATAACACTACAATAGATGTAGATGCTAAAATATCCAGCTTCGTATGAACTGACAAGTAAGAAAGAACAATGTAAGCTGCATTACAGCTGCAACTGAAAGAAATAAAACTTTATTACAGCAGAAGGTATAGTCTTTATAAACTAAATATTTAGCTTCTTTACTAACGAAAAATTTTCACACAATTAATAAAATTAAACCTTTATTAGGAAGTGGTGAAAAAAACATAATTTGTTCTCAGAAGCACCGAAAAGTTCTACGACACTAAAAAAAATTCTTATTCTATTCTTTGAGCAAAGTTTATTGTTCATAGCGAATTTATTTTTATTTTTGTGTTGATAAATTAAAGTTATTCATCAAGCACAAATCTGGAATTTTTTTCGAGTTCTATTTAAACTTTTCTTTCATATTAAAAAGATTTTTTTTGTTGGCAAAACAAAATAGAATAATCATCTGCTTTAACTGAGATACGCATTTTAGTGACAGTTTGAAGAGAAGAGAATGGCATCAACGAAAATGGAATTTTCTAGAAAAGTCAACAAAAGTTTTTTCCGTAATTTTTTATATGAATACTTTTTTAAGAACATTGCAGGAAAAAGACATATTTACTTAGTATATACAGTTCGTTTGTGATCTGGTTAAGCTATCTTCATTTAAAGAAACCTCTATTTCTCTTTTTTTCAGACTGAAATTTCGAATAGTTTGTTCAAAATTTTAAAAAACTTTTGTCTTTTTTTCGAGTATTCATTCTTGTAAAGATAACACAGTTTCTATGTTTGTACATGATACCGTGTTACATTCATTTACAAGAGAATCAGCATACAAGCTTTCAATTTAAGAATCGTCGTTTAGTCAATTTTTTTCATATGAGTTAATTTTTTGCCTTACTAGCAGAAATCAGAGATAAGAGTGAGCTTCAATAGCGGAAAAGCTAAGTGCAAAGCTTAGTGTAAAAGTTCTGATAAGTGAATGTAACGTACAATATTGTATTCACTTATGTTTCAATATACGAACTTTTCAATTTACGAATCATCGTTCAGCTTTTGGCTTTAGTCAATTTTTTTACCTTACTAGCTGATAAATAAATGAGTTTCAGAGGTGGAAAAACTAAGTGTATTCTGAATGTAAAAGCTCTCATAAGGGAATGTAATGTACAGTGTTACGTTCACCTATGAAAGCTTCAACATACAAACTTTTCAATTTATAAGTCATTGTTCTGACTATCTGATATATATGTGAGTGAACCTGAATAGTGGAAAAGTTCAGTGTATCCTAAGAGTAAAAGTTCTCGAAATATAAAGTGGAACATTCACTTAAGAAAGCTTCAACATGCAATGTCTTAAATTTAATAGTTATCATTTTCTTCTTACTAGCTGATATACAGTGAAATTAAAAAAAAAAGTTGGACAGCAAGGATAATCCATTTTGTAGCGCAATATTTTAAAAGCAAGTTGTACTTTTAAAATGAAACATTTTTAAAAAAAATGGAAATTTCTTACACAAGTGAGATGACTAGTTTGAATTCCAATTAAACACTGAATTTAATTTTAAAATAATTTAAAGGTGAAATTTTAAGATTTTCACAGCCAAAAAAAATTGGACATTTTTTCATATTATACACTGCTTTATGCAAATTTTTAAGACACTGTTGCGTTTTTAGCACGAATTCAAGTCAAAGCTTTGAGATTGAACTGTTTAAATTTATTTTTTCTTGTTTTAAATTGTGGGAAATGGATACAAATCAATCTACTATAGATATGAAAAACTTAATTGTGAAACTATGAAAAGAAAAGAAAAACATAAGAGATATGGCAGAAATTGGGAAAATCCTCATTCAATAGTGCATTACGTAATTAATAACTATAAAAGGTACTGATTTTTCCACAGAGCAAATGGAAATGGCCGGCCAAAAAATATTTCTTCGTATCAGTTAGAGAGGTTGATAGAGATTTGTTAAAGAGAAACCTGCAATTTCTGCAGTAATAGTAAGAAAGTTAAAGGAGATATCTGTTATCAATGTGCATCCACATAAGGTAAGAATTTTTTTTACATTCTAAGGAATATAGAGCCTATATTCATATATATATATATATATATATATATATATATATACATATAACCACAAAAGAGACCACACTTATCTGCAGGAAATGTGAAAAAACGTCTTGAATATGCTAAATTCTATATAGCAAAGTCTTAAGATTTTTGGAACACTGTTATTTTTACTGATGAGTCAGAATTTAATTTGTTTTGGATCCGATGGCCGTCGTTTTGTATGCAGAAAGGATGGTAAAGCATTTAAATCAGCAAATATAAAAGTAACTTTAAGCATGGTGGTGGTAGCGTTATGGTATAGGGTGCAATGGCAGCTGGAGGTGTTGGAAATTTAGTGTTTATTGACTGTACCATGGAAAAAATGGTATATTTAAATATTCTAAAGCAAAATTTACCAGGCACAGCTGTAAAATTGAATTTAAATAGAGATTTCTCTTTTGCCGACGTCAATGATCCTACACATAACTCTCGGATTGTAAAGGAATGGTTATTATAAAATGTACAAAAATTACTGCCCCATCCTCTTCAAAGTCCGGATTTGAACCTTATAGAACATTTATAGGCGTTTATAGAAAAAAAATTGTGAGAGAAGAAAATAAAAAATAAAAATGAACTAAAAAGTTCTCTTCAGAATATATGGGGCAGTGTATCAATAGACTTAACTGAAAAGTTGGTCCTTTCGATGAACAAAAGATTATAAGCTGTTATAGCAGCCAAAGGATATCACACGAAGTATTAAATGCTTCTGTTTAAAAATTAAAAGTTTTTTTGTTACCTTGGATAAATGTCCAAGTTCTTTTTTGGCTATTGAAAGTGATATCTCCATAATGTTTTTTAAATTTATAATTTGTTTATGTGTTATTGAAATTAAAACAAGTTGTTTGATTTATTTTTGAAATTGTATTTTTCGGAATTTTATTTTAGTTCAAAAGCACAATGTAATGCAAAATTATTAAACGACGAATTCCTGCAATCTTACTGTCCAGCTTTTTCTTTATTTTTCACTGTATATGTGAGCAAGTGATCCTGAAAGGTAGAAAAGTTAATTGTATCCTAAGAGTAAAAGCTCTAGTAAATCTACAGTGGAACATTCATTTACGAAAACTTCTACATACGAGCTTTTCAATTTACGTCGTTCAGTCAAACTTTTGGTTTGAGTTAATATTTTTCCCTGCTACTTTAAATCCGAGATACGAGTGGCCTTTATTGACGGAAGCGTTAAGTGTTCCTAAATGTAAAAAGTCTCGTAAGTTAAAGTAACGTACTGTGTTGCATTCACTTACAAAAGCTTCAACATAAGAGCTTTTCAAATTACAAATCATCCATCACTCAGGCTTTTAACTTCAGTTCATTTTTTACCTCACTAACCAAATTCCAAGATACGAGTGACTTCCACTCAAAGGAAAGCTAAATGAGGAAAGAAAGCAAATTAAATAGAAAGGAAAAATGTAATATAACTACTTAAAATGAATAACAAATCATCCGTCACTCAGATTTTTGACTTTTTTACCTTACTAACCAAATTTCAAGATATGAGTGACTTCCACTCGGGGGAAAGCTAAATAAGGAAAGAAAACAAATTAAATAGACAGGAAAACAGGTAATATAACTACTTAAGATAAATTACAAATTATTCATTACTCAGGTTTTCGGGTTCAGTTCATTTTTTACCTTACTAACCAAATTTCAAGATACGAGTGACTTCCACTCGGGGGAAAGCTAAATGAGGAAAGAAAGCAAATTAAGTTGAAAGGAAAACAGGTAATATAACTACTTAAAAATAAAATCTATTATATTTTCTTATAAAATATTTTTTTTCCTTTAAACTCCCTGGAAATAGCTAATGCCTAACAATGAATGCACGCGTGAATGATTTATATTAAATAGCAAAATTTAATAGTTTTCAGTGGAAAAAAATTAAAATGCATGTTTGAAAAAATATCAAACATTTTACACATTTCACCTGAAGTATCATTGAAAATGCTATTGGTTTTTAAGAGTCCAGATTATTTCCAGTGAAAATATTATTTATCCAGCTTAGAAGAAAAATAACACTTTTTTGGTTCGACAGATACTAAGTTACTGGATTCTGTACACACACACACACACACACACACACACACACACATATATATATATATATATATATATATATATATATATATATATATATATATATATATATATATATATATATATATATATATATACATATATATATACATATATATACATATATATATATATATATATATATATATATATATATATATATATATATATATATATATATTATATATACATATATATATATATATATATATATATATATATATATATATATATATATATATATATATATATATATATATATATATATATATATATATATATATATATATATGTGTGTGTGTGTGTGTGTGTGTGTGTGTGTTTCCCAGCTACACAATCTCAGAAGTAAAAGGAGTGTTTGCGACTTGACTACTTTCAACCCATTCGTCAAAGCTAGCTCAGAAATAAATGTTAAACATCTGCCCACTCGCCACATTTTCTAGCTGTTCCAGGCAAATGGCTCCCTTTTTCACTGATCTAAGTTCCTTTTTGATTGCTAATAACGCTGAATAAACTACTGGTATATTGGGAAAGAATTTGTCTTATATCTCGCTGAAGGGCCGACTTTTTAATAGAAAAACGTTTTTATGTATCATCCCATTCTCTGCTCTTGTCGGGAAAACATGCCTTTTCACAATCTCGAATGAACTTGAAGTTCTGCGTTGGATTCAGTTCTTTCTTGTAATGGAGTCAAGACTGATTATTAATTAGGCTTCTCATCGCCCAGTAATCCCTGCAATTAAAAATAATAGGTACTAAAATTTTATTATGTGATTAATTTCCCTGATTTACACACACACACACACACACACACACACACACATATATATATATATATATATATATATATATATATATATATATATATAATCTTTCTTCCTTTCTCTCTCTCTCTCTCTCCACTCGGCTTGGAGAAGACATACAAGTTCCTTCACCGATTTTGTACGGGTAGTGCAGCCCTTAATTCGGCTATCCAGTTCGTCCCAGAGGTTCTCCATAGGGTTCAGGTCTGGGCTCTGGTCAGGCCAGTACATTCGATGAACTCCATTGTCACCATACCAAGCCTTGGTTAACCTCGAAACAAGACAACTGGCATTGTCGTCCTGAAAGTAACAGGGGTCCAACCCGTAAAACTGCCGCAAGGTAGGACGCCCATCGTCATCCAATATGGTGCAGTAGGCATCGGCGTTGAGCTTACCATGAATGGGAAACAATGGTTCCAGTCCATACCAGGAGAAACACCCCCACACCATAATTCCACCACCGCCGAACTTGACTGTTGGCACAATGCATTCTGGCAGGAGACGTTCTCCAGGCAAACGCCTGACCCAGACTCTGCCATCCGATCGATAAAGGGTGAACCTTCACTCGTCGCTTCAAAGAACCCGTTTCGACTGATCTACGGTCCAATTTCGATGTGCTTTGCACCACATTAACCGAGCAGCTCTGTTGGACTTCGTGATCAAAGGCTTATGGGCAGCAGTTCGACCATGAAATCCAAGCAGATGTGCTTCTTTACGGATGATATTCATTGAAACAATATTCCCGGATGAATGTTGAAACTCCTCGCGGATGAGGTCCATCGGAGCAGTTCTTCCGAATTTCTCTGGACAACACTCGTCGGTCTCTATCTCCTAGTTTCTTTGGTCTGCCGTCTCGGGGCGCATTCCGACAATCACCGTTCACCTTCCACTTCTTAATAACATAGGCCACTGTCGATTTTGGGTACTTCAGATTACTAGATATGTCCCTTAAGGATTGGCCACATTTGTGATACCCGATAATTATAAATTTCTCGAAATCAGAGAGCTCCGAAGTGCGCGGTATCTTGCATGCGACTAATGCCGATGTTGTTTCCTACACGATGTATAATGGCGGAGGCCGTGACGTACCTCAGGAATGCAGATATCATCACTTGCATAGGTGTCCAAATACTTATTAGTAGACAGTGTATAACCAAATACAACACTGTGATAAAAGATTTCAGAGGAGAATGTGACAAAAAAAATCATAAAAACAGCAAAATCGTAAGCAAATTTGAAAAGACTATGGAAACGTAATTACAAATACCATTTAAAGTAACAAAACAAATTTGTAGGGTAGTTATGCGTAAATATTATCTTTATATTATCTGATAAAATTTACTCGTAATAGTCCTTTGTGCAGCAATTTAGAAAAAAAGAGAGATCAACCTCATTAAAATAAAATGCATGATTTGCTTTATGAAACTGAGTTTTTATTAAGCCGATGAAGTAAATAAAAATACCATTTCAAAGTAACAAAACCAACATGTAGTGCAGTATAAATCAACGTGTAGTCTAGTTATGCGTAAAAAGTTATCATGATAATATTTACACATGACAGGTTTTTGTTTAGTAATTTAGAAAAATGGAGAGATCAACCTCATTAAAATAAAATGTATTATTTTCTTCATGAAACTGAGTATTTTATGAAACCGATAAAGTAATAAAAAATACCGTTTCAAAGAAAAAAAAAGCAATGTGTAGTGCAGTATAAATCAACACTTAGTGTAGTCATGCGTAAAAATTATCTCAATAATATTTACGCATGACAGGTTTTTGTTTAGTAATTTAGAAAAATGGAGAGATCAACCTCATTAAAATAAAATGTATTATTTTCTTTATGAAACTGAGTATTTTATGAAGCCAATGAAGTAATTACAAATACAGTTTCAAATAACAAAATCAAGGCATAATGTAATTATGAAACTGATAATATTTACGTGCAACATGCCTTGTTTAGTAATCCACTTTACAAAAATAGTTAGATTAACCTCATTAAAATGAAATGTATTATTTGCTTCATGAAACTTAGTTGTTTTAATTTTTAAATTCTTTATATTATAGATATAAATGTAATAATAAAGCCTAAAAACTAAATTAAATTTGGAAATAAATTTAATCTTTTCATTTGAGAACCTTATATAAGTGGCAACAAAGAAAAAATTTATAAATATATTAAATACAAAATATGAAATGCGTCTGACGATCTCATTGATTGAACTATAATTCAAAAGATAGTGTTCATAAATGCAAGCGCACTGGAATCAGTAAATATAATGAAAGGTGACATCTAAGGCATGAGTTAATGATGTGAATAAGTAACTTATATTAATATTATGTTAAGTTTTTTAAATAGAAAATGCAATACAGTAAAATATCGTTCATACTTTGTTTATTATGTAATTTACTAAAGAAATGTACAAAAATGTATTCTGTTATTGTTTTACTCAAAATTCTACATTTTCATTGCATAGAATTGATTTCGTTTCCTTCACTACTATATTCTGAAATTTTGCCAAACACGTTTCTGAAAATTTTCATAAAAGGTAAAAGTTAAGTCTAATTTCTACAGATCTTTAAACATTATGTCTCAAACTAAATTACTGATTGAAAAAAAATGCGTGGTGTGCTCGCAGATAAAAATCCCAGTCAAACGAATGCTCTTCAAGCTGAAAGAGAATATTGTTGGGGAAAATGAAGCATGAGTCCGATAACTAGGACAAAGTAAGAGTAACGCAATTCAAACGCTGATATAGGGAAAAGAATGAACAAGGGAAATGGTTCATGTTTGGTTTGGTTAATTCGGAGCACTACGGTTAACTTTTTTGCAACATGACTGCTAATGGACCAGCACCTACTACTTAAAGCCAATTCCGAATGGTTACGAACATATTTGCCACAGTGGGATTCGATCCCACTAACTCCGGTACCGATGATCAACGCCCTGACCATTCGGCCATCGTTCGGCTAGAAAGGACTCGCGATGAATAAAAAATGTCATACTAACGATGCTCCACCGAATAACTTTATAGGTCAAAAGTCTTCCTGACCTCTTGAAAATCTCTCAATACTCCGAGATATCTTCAGGAGAGTTGCCCCAGGTTGAGACTCACTGTTTAATAAAATCTTTATCATTACAGTGGTTAACCCTGGAATAATCGCGCAGTATGATTTACTGTAACGATACCAAACGCCCTCATTATCTGTCTACAGAATGGCAAAGTGTTACTCTTTTTCAACTTCAAGTACAGCAACAATTATTAATGAAGTGTTAAAACATCGATTCAGCACGGCACGTTTTCTAGACTTCGTGAAGCGCTAGGTTCAATAGAGTAGCTGTTCAAAGGATTTTTCAGTTCCTCTAAAATTGCTGACTGACAAAATTTTCCCAGATACATCCCAGACAGTATGGAACCACTCTTGGACCACTGAGCGATAAGCAAGACAAGGAAAAACCCACTCTATACAGCTGTTCAGCGAATCCACTCTAAAGGGGGCTTCAAAAATCCACCCTTCTAATCGAGTTTAAAAACAGAAAGAGAAAGAACAAGGAGCAGGTTCCTTTGGAGTCCGGAGGTAAAAGGTCAATTTGGTTGGCCGAGATGAAAAGCGAAAGGCAGCTGCGTGTTCGGGACTTGTTATCTTTTCTGATTTGACGGTATCCCTTCAAGAGTGTTTTAGTGAGGACCAGTTTTCCCAGCTCCTATGCTTATTGACGTCTATAATTAAAGATATTCTACATTTGTATATAGGCGTGTATATATGTGAACATTACATAATATTTTTGTAAGAAACTAAATTTATTTATTTGCCGTAATTTGGCTTACAGTGATTACAACACCCACCACTTCACTTTCTTGAATATCTCTTCCCAATCGTATTTCGAAAATGGATGATTCCCTGTCTAGCACACTCTAAAGTCATAACCTTTGATGAAAAATATCGGTGTAAGATTAAAAAAATTATAATTTAGAGCTGCTTTAAACTGGTTTTTAATACTCTGCATGAGCATTTCTGCTAAATTTCGTGAGTACACGGGTACTTTAAAAATAATTTTGTTACAACACGTTATCTCGGTTATGATGAGGAAATTCAGTATTTAAGAATTTTATAGGCTATCTTTTCATCGGGTGAAGACATTTTTCAACGAAGAAAATGAAGGACCAAATGATAAAAAATATAATATTAACACATTGTGTGGGGGTACATTTCGCAGCGGAATTGTACCGGGAGAAGGAGTTTTGGCATAAATTTAGTTACTCAATTAAATCTCAATAGATCGAAAATTATTTAATCTTTTAACCAACATTTCGTATTTTATATTGAAATATATAAACAAATATATATATATATATATATATATATATATATATATATATATATATATATATATATATATATATATATATATATATATATATATATATATATATAATATATAAATATACATATATATAATATCATTTTCGCAAGGATAAATAAAAAGTTAATTTTAAATCTAAATTGATTTTTTTAATCAACCTTCCCGTTCTGTGGTTCCACATCGACGGATGTAAAAACTAGTTTTTATTTGTCTAAATTTTTCCAGAATCTATGTAGTAGACAAGAACATTCGGCTTCGTTTTCCTGCATATACCGTTATTTTTGTACCCACAAACAAACCATGTTTTTGCACTAACCCGTACCAGTACGTGATCTGCTCTCAAGTATCAATCACCAAAAAACGTACTAGTACGTGTCCCGCGCTCAAGTATCAATCGTCAGAAAACTTACTAGTAAATGTCCGCATACAGTGTGCTAAGAAGGACTCATTAACTGAAATTGAATTGAGTGAAGGAATTAAAGACACTGATTCAACTATTGTGGATTTTTTTAAAGTAAAAATAGCATCACAAAATGAAATTAAAAAGTTCAGTTTTAATGTTAGAAGGGTTGCAACAAACAAATACAAAAATACGTACTTTTCAAAAAGTGTTATTTCTGGTTTGGACCTTGATAATTAGTGTTATCTTCTGAGATAATACATAGTTTAGAAAAATGAACTAACAATTTCAATAACTCAATTAAAGTACTCTTTCTTGAGAGATATTTGACTAAAGTTGAAAGTAGTATATAAAACACGAGGAGAATGCCCAAGTAAAAAGGACAGAAAAAATAAATTTGTTTATGAAATGTGTGATAGAAAAATATGTTCGGAACTCATGGTATGTATTTGCAAAAAAATGTGCAATTGTATATTTTCGAATGCATTAGGTTTCCTTTTCTCTTATTTTGCTTTGGTATCTTGTGTTTGGGGTAAAAATTAAAATACACTTCTATGGGTATCAGATAACCTGAGAATGCAATTCCGTTTGTTTTCCTGGCGCATTAAATGGCGAGATTTTCAGAAGGAATGTCGTATAAATGCAAACTTCTTTTAAATGAGAAAAAAGGTAATTTACTGTATTTTTCTTTAATTATCTAAGTACTTAAAATATTTATATAATTTAAATACACTTTAAGATATATTTTTCTAAAGGTAGGATGGAATTCTCCTAATAAAGTTATAGTTCTAACTGTTATTTAAGAAGATAAATGGTGAATGCCACTAAGTTATTTATATTACACATAAAATACATGTTATTTTACACATAGAGATATTTATTAAGTCATTTAGTTAATTATTTTACACATAGAGTATATATTTTACTATACCCAATGTGAGATAAAGTAATTTATTTTACACATACAGTATAATTGCAAAGAAAACAGATGTACAGGCATCTGAGAGTACAACCTTCCTACGTGTAATGCAACGAAAGCAGATGTGTATGACCACAACTTAAATTTCCAATAGAAAATATTAAACGTATGTTTGTAAATATGTAAAAATGCTTTGGAAATTTCAACTATAGCTTTATATCAGATAGATAGTTATCCTTATGAGAAAAAGAACAAAAAATAGCAACATCTCATTCCATAACGCCAAGTAAAATTAGGCTACACAAAATAACAGCTAGTGAAGTCTACCTAAAGCTAGTGAAGTTTTGTTAATTATTTTACTATACTTATGTGTTATAAAGTTATTTATTTTACACATACAGTATCATTAAAAAAGAAAACAGATGTACAGGCATCTGAGAGTACAACCTTCCTACGTGCAATGCAAAGATAGCAGATGTGTATGAATTACATAAAAGACCACAACTTAAATTTCCATAACATTAAAACGTATGTTTGTAAATATAAAAAAATGCTTTAGAAATTTCAGCTGTAATTTCATATCAGGTTGGAATTTATCCTTGTGAGAAAAAGAACAAAAAATAGCAACATCTCGTGCTATAACGCCAATTAAAAATAGGCTACACAAGAAGCTAGTGAAGTCTGCCGTTTTGTTAATTATTTTACTATACTTATACATATATGTGTGTGTGTTAAAATGTTTTTTTTATTTTACACATACAGTATCATTGCAGAGAAAACAGATGTACAGGCATCTGAGTACAACCTTCCTACGTGCAATGCAAAGATAGCAGATGTGTATGAATTACATAAAATACCATAACTTAAATTTCCAATGGAAAAATATTAAACATATGTTTGTAAATATGTAAAATTGCTTTAGAAGTTTCAATTGTAATTCCATATCAGGTTGGTATTTATCCTTATGGGGAAAAGAAGAAAAAATAGTAACATTTTCTGCAATACCGCCATGTAAAAATAGGCTACACAAGATAACAGCTAGTGAAGTCTACCATTCTGTTAATTATTTTACTATACTTATGTGTTATAAAGTTATTTATTTTACATACAGAGTATCGTTAAAGAGAAAACAGATTTAAAGGCATGAGAGTACAATGTTCCTAAGTGAAACGCAACGAAATCAAATGTGAATGAATTACATAAAAAAAACACTACTTTAATTTCCAATGAAAAATATTAGAACTTAAGTTTCTAAATATGTAAAAATGCTTTAAGAATTTCAAGTGTTATTCCATATCCGGTTGATAGTTATCCTTATAAAAAATAGCAACATCTATTGCCATAAAGCCATGTAAAAATACGATACAGAAGATACATATATATATAATTAACTATATATATATATATATATATATATATATATATTAACATATATATATATATATAATATATATATATAATAATATATATATATATATATATATATATATATATATATATATATATATATATATATATATATATATATGTGTGTGTGTGTGTGTGTGTGCGTGTGTGTGTGTGTGTGTGTGTGTTTTGAAGTTATTTATTTTACACAAACAGTATCATTGCAGAGAAAATAGATATACAGGCAACTGAAAGTACAACCTTCCTATGTGCAATGGAGAGAAAGCAGATGTGTAAGACGGCAACTTAAATTTACAATAGAAAATTTTAAAACATATGTTTGTAAATATTTAAAAATGCTTTAGAAATTTCAACCGTAATTCCATATTAAATTGGTAGTTATCATTATGAGAAAAAGAACAGAAAATAGCAACATCTCGTGCAATACCTCCAAGTAAAAATAGGCTACACAAGATAATATCTAGTGAAGTTTACAGTTTAGTTAATTATTGTACTATACTTATATATGTGTGTGTTAAAATGTTTTTTTATTTTACGTATACAGTATCACTGCGCGCGAAACATATTTAAAAGCATGAGAATGAAAGCTTCTCAAATGCAACGAAACTACAGTAGATGTGAATGAATTACATAAAAGACCCAACTTTAATTTCCAGTAGAAAATATTAGAACGTAAGTTTCTAAATATGTAAAAATGCTTTACAAATTTCAGGTGTAATTCCATATCAGATTAATAGTTATCCTTATAAAAATAGCAACATCTATTACCATAAAGACATATAAAAATATGCTACAGAAGATAGCAGATAATGCAGCTAACAGTTTAGTTAATTATTTTACTATACTTATATATATATATATATATATATATATATATATATATATATATATATATATATATATATATATATATATTATATATTGGGTTGGCAACTAAGTAATTGCGGATTTTTTAGAAAATCAAAGACAATTTTTCATGGAACTAAATAACTTTATTGTAATGTATTGCCCATTTTGATCAATGACCTTTTGCCATCTTTCAGGCAGCATCATAATCGTTCATAAAACTTCTGGTTTTTATTAGCAAAAAACTGAATCAGGTACGATTTGACATCATCATCATTATTGAAATTTTTACCATTCAAGGAGTTTTGTAAAGATCGAAACAAAAGTAATCAGATGTGATAAATCAGGACTATATGGTGGATGTGGCAAAACATCCCAACCAAGCTCCAATATTAAATGACCAAAGATGTGTGTGGCCTTGCATTGTATGATGGAATACAACACCTTTTCGATTTGTCAATTCTTTTTTTTCAACTGTTTGTTTAATGAGTTAGTTGTTTAAATAGACATCAGAATTGATCGTTCGGTAGTGGTAAGAGTTCAAAGTAGACAATTCCTTTGTAATCCCACCAAACTGATAACAAAACTTCTTTTGATGAATATCAGCTTTTGATGTTGTTTGAGTGTGTAACCTGGCCTGCTTACGATCTTTTCCGCTATATTGTTGTAAACAACCCATTTTTCATCGCCAGTTATCAGTCGTTTTAAAAATGGATCATTTTCATTACGTTTCTTTAGCAAATCGCAGCTGTTAATGATTGCGTTAAATGCTTTCTTTCAGTTCGTGAGGAAAATATATCGAGTTTTTGAACATAGCCAAGTTGTTTTAAGTGATTTTCAATGCATGTATGTGATACATGAAGTTTCTCTGCAATCTCACGTGTTGTACTGTGACGATCCGAATCATTATTGCTTTGATAAAGTCATCAACTTCAACTGTACGACCAGAGGCATCTATAAAAATCACCAGAATGAAATTTGGCAAACCAATTTTACACTGCCGTTCTTTAAGTTCTTTACCATAACATCACATAAATTTATGAGCTATGCGTTTTTCCTTATGTAAATAAAAAGCAAAATATACGAAAATGTTTCTTTTATTTAATTCTTCAACGAAGGCCAAGCAAAAATATAACCGATCAAAAAACTTTTTTTATATTATTAATTATATATAAATAAAATATATATATATACATTATATATACATATATAATATATATATAAATATCTATTTATATAAATATACTTAGTTATATATATATATATATATGCGTGTTATAAAGTTATTTATTTTACTCATACAGTATCATTGAAGAGAAAACAGATATACAGGCATCTGAGAGTGCAACCTTCCTACGTGCAATGCAACGAAGCAGGTGTGTATGAATTACAAAAAAGACCCCAACTTAAATTTCCAACTTATGTGTTATAAAGTTATTTATTTTACACATACAGTATCACTGCAGAGAAGAGAGATTTAAATACATGAGAGTACTATCTTTCTAAGTGCAACGCAACGAAAGCAGATATGAATGAATCACATTAAAAAACAAAACTTTAATTTTCAATGGAAAATATTAGAAAGTAAGTTTGTAAATATGTAAAAATGCTTGAAGAATTTCAACTGTTTTTCCATATTATGTTGATAGTTATCCTTATAAAAAATAGCAACATCTATTGCCTTAAAGCCATGTAAAAATACGCTACAGAAGATAGCACATAATGCAATGCAGCTAACAGTTTAGTTATTTTATTATACTTATATATATGTGTGTTGTAAAGTTATTTATTTTACACATACAGTATCATTGCAAACGAAACAAGTATAAAGACATCTGAGTACAAACTTCTTAAGGGAAATGCAAATAAAGTAGATATGAATGAATTACATAAAAGAACAAAACTTTTATTTCCAATGGAAAATATTAGAACATATGTTTGTAAATATGTAAAAATGTCTCAGAAATTTCAATTGTAATTCCATATCAGGTATCCATTAAAGTAAGCGTAAATTTCATAGGTAAAATGCTTTTAATCATTATTTTTTAATATTCAGTAATTATATGAAATTCATCTGAATTTTTATATGAAATGAAGAAAATGAAGCTAATGCATAATGCTGCAAGTAAATTGAAAAGATCAGATCAGGAAATTATAATACGACGAACATCATCAATAAGCCAAAGAGTAATGCTTAGGTATTATCTATGACTTTAAACCTCTATTCTAAAAACCAAGCATAAAATAAGATACATTAATTAATTACACTAACTCTTTAAGATCTAGACACTAGAATTTCAACTATCTCCCAGTTCCTAGCTCAATAGCCAAAATTTTGCATTGTTTCCTTCCCCCAGTCTTTTTTTTTACCCGTCATTCTAAGCAAACAAGTTCAAAATAGAATAGAGTAGCAATGAAATGCTTCACGTTATCCAGCTATAAGTAGTGTTTCTCAACGTTTTGTAAAAACCTCAGGAGAAAACACCTGCTAAAATCGAATGTTTAAAATGAGTCATCTGTTCACAGATATTAGCATTACAAGTGGTTATTAGTAGCCACGCTTGTAGTTGAGAAGGAAATTTTCCCAGATGACTTCGGCTATTCTAGGATTCATAGGTCTTGGCTATCGAAGGCTATTGTAAGAACGGAATGGTTAAATCTACAGCAATAATATTATTATTCATTATAATATAATAATAGGTATATTTTGAGATTTAAAAACTATGCCCATTATATAATTATTAATCAATTATTCTTTAACCGTTTGACGGCTATGTAGCGCTATCACGTTTCCAGATTTCAAGTCCAAACAGGTTAAGCGGCCCTATCGAGCTTACATTTCAGTACGAGTCTGTATCTATCTCTGCGCGTGAGCAAATATTTTGCCGCTCTTGCTTTTTCGTAACGAAACTGTGTCTTTTAAAGCATAAAAATCATTTTTAATTAGTTTGCAGACAAACAAAAATTATTTGAATTTTTTTTACGTATTGAAAATACCTAATCATGTTGAGTGATGATAATATTTCGGACATTGAATCAAGTTCAAGTTTCACTGTTTTTTTCATTTATCACTGATACCTTTATTAATTGCCTTAAATAGTTGTTTTCGTTAATTCTCTATTTGTAAAACGTTAAAAGAAACGTATAAATCGATGTAAAATTGCAAAAATTATAAAATTTTAAGTAAAAACGCATTTTTTATTTTGAAATATCCAAATTATCTATAGCACTTTTGACATGTATGAGAATTTTGATGGATAGCTGACAAATGGTTAAATTTAAAATTACCAATTATGTATGTGGTGAGACTAACTGGATAGTTGTTTTTACGTAGACCATTACTTAGATTTTTAACATATTTATTTCATTGATTTTCGAAAACAGCTTATTTATTATAAAAAGGTGATTGGTATTATTGTTTTGAAATATAGACAAGATAACTCTTAAAGATAACAGGAATCGATACCTTGAAATTTCAAAACTCTAATCAAACTATTTATTAAACAAATCAAAGGTAAATTGCTGTAAACTATTTATTTTAGTATTTAAATCTAAGAAGTTTACGATAAGGGATGAGAAAGCATTTACACACACACACACACACACACACACATATATATATGTATATATATATATATATATATATATATATATATATATATATATATATATATATATATATATATATATATATATATATATATATATATATATATATATATAATATATATATATATATATATATTATATATATATATATATATATATATATATATATATATATATATATATTAATATATATATATATATATATTATATAAATATATATATATATATATATATATATATATTATATATATATATATGTATATATATACTATTATATATATATATATATATATATATATATGTATATATATATATATAAATATATATATATATATATATATATATATACATGCATATATATGGGAGATTTATTCCCACGGTGGAAAAGATGCAAATTAATATTTAATTAAATTATTTAACATTATATACAAAATTCGTGTCTAGGGAGAATTAAAATAAAACTGGACATCGGTGCCCGTCTGGCACAACATCAGTGCCCGTCTTGGCGGTAAAAAAGCGATCAGCTTGAAGTGCCGTCTGAACACGTTGCTGTCTACCTCACGTCTATCGAAAGTAAACCAAAGAATTCGTTTTTCTCTTGTAGTTTTAGCAGGGTTGAGTTGTTCTTTACTTCTACATATATATGTGTGTTGTAAAAGCTTATAAGAAGTAAAAAAAAATAATAGTTTAATTTCCTTTAAAAAGTATTAAATTTATGATTATTACATTCATGTTTGTTTTACATTGAGTATCTATTATTTTATATATTTATTTATTATTTTATACTATTATTTTTTTGTGATATAAGCTAAAATTATATAGTAAATCAACGTGGGAGAATTTAAGTAGTTGAAGCTTCCGCATCTGGAAAATATATTAATGGGCAGTAAACATCTAGCGCCATCTTTTGCACACTTTGCTAAATACAAATAACTAAAGGTCTTAAATCAGATTCAACATGAAAAGATGTTAATACTTCTTGCAGTTATAGTACAACTATATTTGTCAAATTAGTTGTTTTGAAACAATTCTTTAAAGCAATTTAGATCTTTAAAATTTACAAGTGAAATTTTGATTTGTGTTTAAGTTTGATACTATTTTAATTAAAGTTAACATATAAAGTGTAGCATATAATATGTTAAATGAAAAACATTTTAGCCTGCCTGCATTCATTACATACAAAATTACATATTCGAGGTGCTTATACATTTTCTTTGAAAATGGTGTACGTTTTTTTCGATTGAAAGTTATAACAATGAATGCAATCTGCTTTGGCCTTTTTGTCTATAATTATCCCATCTCATTCTAATAAATAAATAACACTTTCATTATCTTCTCAATATAAATTTGTGGAGTAAATGAAATTACAAATATCATTACTTTGAAAGTGCAAAGTCATACAGGAAGAATCTTCTGTGATTATCCTGGCTAAGGCAACCCCCTGCCTAAAAGGGGGAAGATGGACTTTTTAGGCCCAGTAATGTCCTAAAAGTTTCTCGGCCTAGCCTCTTGGATCAGCATTACTGTCTATGGATATGAAAAATAACATGGATGTATGCATGGAATGAAAGGATGGTGATATATTAAGTTGTAACAATGAGTTACACTGTTGGACATCGCCAGCTCTGGAGACTGACCGAGGGACGAGGGCGATGTCAGTGACCCCCCCCTTCAACCCCATTGGACAAGAGGGGTTGCTAACTCGGGTCAGTCGTCTTTGGCCCTGGCAACAGCAGTCTTTGGAATTTGCTCGGCAGATTTGAAGGCCCCTTCAGAGAGAAAGCTGACCAAGATGGAGCAAGCGGAGAACTTCAGTAGAGGCAGGGAATACTCAACCATTTCGTTCATCAGAAGATAGCGTCATCAGCGGGAGTTGCTCCAACATTCCAGCAGTTTACTCCGTCTCGATATTGAGAGTGAATATATTTTATTTGCATCACCAGATTGTTCAAAAATAAATTTGTAAATAAAAAAAGTCTGCAAAAGGTTTCGTCTTCGCCCATTTGTATCTGGTGTCTTAATTCTTTCTGTTATCTCAACAGGCCTGATATTAGTCATTCGTACGTAATATAAGTGACATTACAGTTAAATGTAAAAGAAAAATTCGTGTACAACATGAAAACTACGATGGATAAATAAGAATGGACGAATGTCGTTCAAATGTAATTATTTACTTAAAGATGTTTATTTACGGATCGGCAGCCAATAAAAAGTAAGACAATTTTCTAGTAGATATATGAGGGAATTAATCTTTATATGTTTTAATAATAACATGTATTTCAAAAATTTTATTCTTCAAGTAGGTCATTTACAGGGCAAGGCATGCTAATGTAAAACGTTTTGTGAAGATATGGACTCATACAAGCAAACAGAATTAAAAATAAAGAAAGTTTTTGAACACTTTTTATAATTAAAAAGGACAAATGATCGTGTGTAAAAGGTTTTAACCATAAACTTCAGGTAATATTTCCAACATAGAGCCAAATATTTTTCCCTAAGTAAGCTTAACACATTGTGTGCGGGTACATTTCGCAAAGGAATTGTACCGGGAGCGGGCGTTTTGCACGTAAATTTAGCTAGTTAAATCTCAATAGATCGAAAATAATTTAATTTTTTAACCAACATTTCATATTTTATATTGAAATATATAAACAAATATATAAATAGACAAATAAACAAATATATATAAAGACAAATATATATATAATAAATAAATATACATATATAATATCATTTTTGCAAGGATAAATAAAAATCTAAATTGATTTTTTAAATCAACCTTCCCGTTCTGTGGTTCCGCATCGACTGATGTAAAAACTAGTTTTTATTTGTCTAAATTTTTCCAGAACCTATGCAGTAGACAAGAACATTCGGCTTCGTTTTCCTGTATATACCGTTATTTTTGTACCCACAACCAAACCATGTTGTTACACTAACCCGTACTAGTACTTGACCCGCACTCAAGTATCAATCATCAGAAACGTACTAGTACGTGTTCAGTGCTCAAGTATCAATCTTCAGGAAACGTACTAGTACGTATCCTGCGCTCAAGTATCAATAGTCAGAAAACGTACTAGTACGTGTCCCACATACAATGTGCTAAATATAGCTTTAATTTTTATAATTATATGCATATGTAGTGCTCTTGCTTTCGAAGAAGAGTAACACAGGCAACCGCCTATACAGTCAGTCTTTAATCTCCAAATCAATCAGATTTCACTAATATTTATTAGAATTTATGACAGTGTTCTTACTAATGTTGTTGCTGTTGCTCATCTCTTTGGTGTGGGAAAGTTTCCACCAGGTCCAATAAACTACGACGCAATAAGTGATTGGCTAAGGGTAACAGGAAGCTTTGAGTGAAGAACCACGAGGGCTGAAGACTGCCTTAACCTCAAGAATGGGACCCCATCATAAAGGAACAGGGACCAAGTAGGGGACCTCCAGGCTTGATCTGACACCTGCAGAGGTATCGTTTGGGAACTTGGAGGACATTGCGATCACGGCCCTATTTTACGTGCTCTAGTCATCATTAATGAACACAGCGGTTATTTGCCGGCTCTTGCCGTTATAACTAATGTAGGATAATTTTACCCCTCTGATATGATAGGCGGCTGTAAGCATTGATTTTAGCGAGAATCCGGGTTATAAAGTTAGATAATAATAATAAATTAAGGGCTCTGAAGAATATCCTGCCCGGTGTGCCCAGAGTGCTAGGTCAGCCCTGTATGTATATATAAGTAATCTACGGGGAGACCAACCAGCACCAAATTTATACTTGAAAACCCCTTTTAAATTGCCCTTATTATTTTTCTCAGCCCGAGCATACTGGGCTAAACTTCTGTCCTGAAGAAATACATTAGTCGTGGCCGAACGTAATTTTTATTCCATATTCTAAAAATAGCACAAAATCCAGATGTAACTGTATCGGACGGTGTCAGAAAGTTCTCTAACGCCAACCTTTAGCGAGAGAGGACCAAATGCCACGTGGAGTTTAAGTATCGTGGGAAAATGCTGAACCAACAGTTAATTGCTTAAAGAGAGTAACCTTGGATTAGAGACATTTGCCAAAGTGTGCAGTTCCAGATGACTATTATTGCTGATCGTTACAGATTTTCCTGGTAGAGTTATTAGTTTCTTATTAAAATGCCAGCAATATCATTTTTAGCTTTGTGAATCAGTGAAAGAATTTCGGGCGAATTCGAATTTGATGGCTGGGAAAATAGGATTAATATAAAGAGGAGAAATTAAGATTTAGAATAATAAATAGGGAAAAGGGATAGTTTTGGATAGATTTTAGGGGTTTATCCATTGATGTTATTACACACACACACACACACACACATACACACACACACACACATATATATATATATATATATATATATATATATATATATATATATATATATATATACATATATTTATACAGGGCAGAGTCTGGGCTATTAGAAGCCTGCGTGTAAGGTATTAGGCTCCTCCTATCAATGAGTAAACCTTTTAGGTATTCTACCGCCCACCTAGTAATTTGGTCGCCTGTGAGCATGCACGCACTGCACGCCTATTACACCCTGTCCTGTATGTCCTGTATGTGTGTGTGGGAGAGAGAGAGAGAGAGAGAAATATCTGCAGTGACATAAAATTCAACAATGGGGCCTGAGTCACAAGTATTACCATTATCTCCTAGGATTTTAGTCAGCCATAGGTGGTACCAGTAATTCCTCGGGAGCGTCAGCCCCTTTTTTATAGTCGCCTTCAGCACCCGAAATAAAAAAATGTTTATTATTTTTTTCCTTTTACAAGCCAAATTTCAATCTTCAAATAGAAAGTGAAAAAAAAGGATTCCTCAATAGATCACACAAAAACAAAGAGAGAAAACTTGAAAGATTGGCGGCAAACGACATTCAAAAATGTTCCGCATGCATCTGGCAACCCTCCAAAATCTCGAGCAGACGATCGACAAGAAAATTCGCCGGAGGCTCCGAGCACGAGGAACATGCCGCACTGCACCCCATTATAAACCCTACTTCCCCCCGAACGCCGCTGAAAGAAAGCCACGCAGAGAGATGAGTTATTGAGTAAATAGACATTAAATTCCGAAATACGCTCAAAATTGCCCTTTGTTGATTGAGCCCCGCGGGCAACCGCAGCGAACACACATGCACGCACGCATCTGCGTGTTAAGTATGTTCACGCAGCCATTTCTCTATGCACGAGTCCCTTTTTTTTATCGCTCTATCCCCATGCATTTGCTGTGGCAGAACATGCGTCCCAATGGACAAAGATAGTGCATTAAGCCATTTGGCCGTGCAAACAGTGAGAGAAACCTGCACGATTTTCGCCCCAGCAAAACCCATGCAGATGCGTGCGTGTGCGCCTTTAAATAATGGAAAACGCGAGTGCAAATAACATTAACAACTGAAGTGAAGCGATTGCGGGTGTGTTTTGTTAATTCTATTAAGGGCGGGTTTCCTGAAACGAAGATAAATTGGATTATCTTTATTGGGTTTTGCTGCTGAGCAGGAATAAGAAGGCGACATAAGAAAAGTTAATGAGAAAGGTTTTCTCTGTAACCGCTGAGGAAAATTAACCGCATTTATTCGGGGCGAATACGTTGAAGTAATGCATTTAACTTTTCGGCTATTTTTTAACATATATGTAAGAACATTTTTTAATTTTCCTAATCTCTTTATTTCAGATAATACGACCAGGGGAAAATTATAGTTACGATGGTTTTAATTAGATATAAATTAATATCTATGTGTGAAAGAAAAAAATATACATATACTTTATCGTGTTAGTTCAAAATTAAGTGGCATCATGTTAAACCTAATTACATATGTAAGAAAATGTTATTTTGTAATAGCAAACAACATCGCTTCCCAAATTTTTACAAATTGAATTCTGACTAACTTGCACATCTAAAATGTACCATCCAGTTTGCATTTATGGAAACTAATTTGGTAATCTGTTTAGATATGTTAATAAAATTTGAAATACATCTGTAAGACATACTAAAAGCAATTTAATTATTTGTAGTTAAATTAATCATTAAAAATAAGAAAGGAATGAAACTCAATAAAGATTAAGCCATAAAATAATTAAAACATATATTTTCTTATTTTCCATTTAAAGACGAAAATATTGTTTTTAACACATTGTGTGCGGGAACATTTCGCTGCGGAATTGAACTGGGATCTGGCGTTTTGCTCTTAGATGTAGTTATTCTGTTAAATCTCAATAGATCGAAAATTATTTAATTTTTTAAC
Source organism: Pardosa pseudoannulata (assembly GCA_032207245.1). Lineage (NCBI taxonomy): Eukaryota > Metazoa > Arthropoda > Arachnida > Araneae > Lycosidae > Pardosa > Pardosa pseudoannulata. The sequence continues at coordinate 427,386 of CM063500.1, read as the reverse complement.
CAACTTTTCGTATTTTATATTGAAATATATAAACAAATATATATATATATATATATATATATATATATATATATATATATATATATATATATATAAATACAAATATATACATAATATATAAATATACATATATATATAATATCATTTTCGCAAGGATAAATAAAAAGTTAATTTTAAATCTAAATTGATTTTTTTTAATCAACCTCCCCGTTCTGTGGTTCCGCATCGACTGATGTAAAAACTAGTTTTTATTTGTCTAAATTTTTCCAGAATCTATGTAGTAGACAAGAACATTCGGCTTCGTTTTACCTGTATATATCGTTACTTCTGTACCCACAAACCATGTTGTTACACTAATCCGTACTAGTACGTGACCCGCACTCAAGTATCAATCGTCAGAAAACGTACTAGTACGTGTCCTGCACTCAAGTATCAATCGTCAGAAAACGTACTAGTATGTGTCCCGGGCTCAAGTATCAATCGTCAGAAAACGTACTAGTATGTGTCCCGGGCTCAAGTATCAATCGTTGGAAAACGTACTAGTACGTGTCCAGCATACAATGTGTTAAAACAAGTTCTCACTTAGTATACATCGTTATACATAAAATTATTATCAACACGGGATTTTTTTTCTAAACACTTATCACCATTAGAGTTCAGAACATTTTGATATTTTTCTACATCTTTATAAAGTTCTTTTAAAATCCAGTTCTCATAGGAGAATGCATTGGTACAGCATAGCCTTTTAGCCGTTTCCTTCATTAAAAAGACAACTTTACCGGGGAGCACCACTGGGAGGTAAAGCATTCGAGACTCCCTTCTCAGCAAGACCATACGCTGACCTCACGTGGTAATGGTCAGCGTGTTTCTCGCCTTTTTTTATGGAAGAATTAATAAAGGAGGCAGAAATTTGAGCCAGATGTTGGCGGCTAGGCGATGGGGGAAAACAGTTCTGCCAGATGTCGTTGGCTTGGTGGAGGTGGACTAACAGTTCTGCCAGACATTGTTTACTATGTAGTGATGCACAGACGTTTTTGCCGGATATTGTTGGCTAGTAGTGATACACAGACATTTTTGACAAATGTTGTCTGCTTCTTGGTGGGAGACGAACAGCTCTACCTGTTGTTGGCTATATAGTAATAAACAAACAGTTTGTCAGAGGTTGAGGGCTAAGTAGTGGTAGACAAAAAGTTTTGCCAGATGTTGTTAGCTATGTGGTGGTAGAGTATATTTCAACAAGTCAAAGGTGACTAAAGTCTTGTGTAGGAGGGACTGAGTCAGGTGTGAGTGACTTATGGGAAGAGGAGCATTCTTTTCTGTCTTCAAAAGTGTCATCAAAGTAGTAGAGATGGTGGAAAAACAGGAAAATATTAAAGATAAAATTGACAAAATTATTGATAACAAGGTATTGTGAAGACCCCCCCTTTATTCAGAACACGAAAGACCAAAATCAGCTGATTTGAATCCCTCCTGTTTCGAACCGGCTACCATAGTGCGACGATGCCGTGTCTGGGATGTTGACAGTTCGGTTGAACAGGCGTCACGCCCCTGATCGGTTGCGGTAATGACCCCAGAGTATTGCCTGGAGAAGCTGGAATCAGAACAGCTAGTGAATGAGAATTCAACTAAAAAAACTAGCTGTAACCTTATCTGGAGTTCTCAGGTAACTGAAATCGTAACTGACCAAAAAACGGTTGACGGGACCGTAACTAAACCCCAGGTATAAAAAGCCTAGAATTTTGGGACTCGGGGTTTTCGAAATTTTTTTACGTAGGTGCTTTGACCTCGTGGAGCCTTTTGCGTCTTTTGACCGGAGACAGCCTTTTAGTGACTACGTCCGGGAGACTCGTAAAGTCCGCTCATATAAGGAGCAGCAGGGTCTCGAACACCGAATGAGGGATGATTGGGTTTGCATTGCTCCCTGGAAAGATCCCCCCCCCACTTTGCATTGGGATATATTTAGGGATTTTCACACTCATGGTGATATCTGTTAAAACTTATACTAAAGAAAAGATTAAATTTATTTACGATATTCACTAAGATTGACACACTATAGAATCACTAAGATACACTATACTAAGATTTTTTAAGCGACCACGTTCGGAGTCAAAATTTTAAATAAAGTTTTTATGGAAGCATTTGTTTAGTTATTGCAGTAATAGGTTATAAAACATAGAAAAATATGAAAAGAAACATAAATACATATATATTACCTTAAAAATTGGCAAAAATAGAGAAAAAAAAACAAGCATTTTTTGACTTTACACCAACATTCCTAACTAAAAAAAATACTCAAAACATATTACTTTTACTTGGATAAATGTAGACATATATCCATTATGCATGCATTGAACTTCCAGGATGAAAATATTCTAAGGTATAAATAAGTTATAGCCAATCGAGTAATTTAGAGCAAAAATTCAAGAAAAAAATAATGAAACTTTTAATATAAATGCCCATAATTCATCTCAAAATGAATATATTTACAATCCTGAGGTTCAATGCAAACATAACATCATCAAAAACATACAACTAAATTATAATTAATTTCTAAAAATTATTTTAGCAGTTATGACTGTTGTGAGATTGTATGAGTGTGGTGGTGTAGCAAAAATCGCAGTTTTTCAGAAATTCAATTTAAAGATTTTATTGGATAAATTCATTAAGTGTTTTATAATCTGATAAACATTCAAAAATATGCTTGAGTACTTTATTTATTTAGAAGATATAATATGCTATTTAAGACGTTTTTCATGCTAACACTCAAGGTTAAGCACTTTAACTGTTCACTTCCGGTATCTTTCGACACTTCCGGTGATGATTAAACAGCTGTATCAGGACTTCTAATGATTCTAGAAACAGGCTGAAAACTGTTTTCTAAAGCTGAAAGCCTAATCTTTAAAATAAACGATTTTTTTTTCGATATTTTTCATGAAAATCGCTATTTGAACATGGTTGGTTAACTTAAGATAGCAAGAAATTAAGCATTAAATTATTTCAAATTGGTTTTTATGTTCCTTTGATAATAAAAGTTGTAAAGCTGTTTTTACGGTAAGGTTAGAGAATCCTTTTCACAAACATTTTATGTATTTTTAATAAATATTTATTTTAAGTACCTCAAAGCAATGTATTTGATAAATAAAGTATCAGAAAGTGTTTTTTAATTTAAAACTTAGGTTCATTGTAAGGAAATCTGCTTGCTTCAGCACATGCATGATTCTGATTGTGAAGACTCCCCTTTTGTCCGAGCACGCGCCAAAACAGCTGATCGTAGTACACCTGTACCTGGACAATAGCGTGGCGTCGCAGAGTCGGGGATCTTGACAATCGGACTGAATAGGCGAATACGCCCCTGATGGATCTCGTTAATGAACGCTCGGAAATTCCGTGAAGAGACAACCAGCGAATGAGAATTCATTTAAAAAGTATAACTGTAACTTTAGCTGGAGTTCTCATGTAACTGGGATCTTAACTGAGAAAAAACAGTGGCGGGACTGTAACTGACCCCCCCATCCCAGGTATAAAAAGCCTACAATTTTGCTACTCAGGGCTTTTTCGTCATTTTTTTTCGGAGGTGGGTTGACCTCGTGGAGGCTTTCGCCTTTTACCAGCGACAGCTTGCTAGTTCGGGAGATTCGTAAAGTCCGCTCATATAGGGAGCGGCAGAATCTCGGGACCGAACGGGGGATAAATTGGGTTCGATTGCACTCTGAAAAGCCTCCCCATTTGTAAGAGATTATTAATTCTCTTGTTTTTTTTTCGGCTGTGATTGTCGTGAGGAAGTTTTATCGGCAACCATCCTTTGTAGTTCTAGATGATTAGGAATTAACGTTCCTTTGTAAATAGCCGTATTTAATCCAGAATTAAAATGGATTTACAATTTTATTCTTTGACTGTGATCCATTATTCACGTTACCTCTCATTTGAGAATATTGAAGGCGTCACATGATATGCTTTACTTAATTCACCTACAACTTGAGTAACCATGTTTACACATAGTCAAGTAGAGGATCAAATAACTGGAGTTTTGACGCATGTCGAAAGGAAAAATAAAACTTACTGACAAAAATATTTTGCTTTTTTCAATTGAGGATAGAACATATTGCCGCATAAAGAAGCTTAGTCAAAGAGCTCAGTGGCCGAATGGTCAGAGCACTCGATCCAGACCCGAAGATTGTGGGCTCGATGCTTGCCATGGCAGTTTATTCAAAGTACGGATTTTTAATTTAAAAATGTTATTTATTGTTTTCTTATGTTCTTGAACATTCTAGATCTTTCTAATATGTAAATTAGTTATTTCTTGAATATTCTGTTAGGGTATAAAAGCTGATACCCACTAGTTGTTGGCAAATTCTCGATCTTGTAAAGTTGTGAGTTGCTACTTAGCTTCAATAAATTCGTTTGTTAAGTTAAACGGTGTGTTCATTCGAATCTTCGCGACAATATATTAGTTTTCATAAATTAAAAACAAAAATGCTTTTTTTTGGGGGGGGCGGTATCGGGAATTAAAAAAAAATCTGGTAGAGATGAGATTAAAAGATGAAGAGTTAAAACTTAAAAATCAGTAACTAAGCTGGAAGTCATCAAAGAATTAAACTTAACAGATGTAATTATACAGGATGTCCCTAAACGACCGCATAAACTCTGCACAGTTAGATTCCTCTTTGGGAGTACATAAAAACTGCCCAAAGAATCGTAAATGTACGATCCATAGTTTACGAGAAATACACGAAAACAAAGTATGGCGTCACTGCCGGTGAAAAAAACCCACTTTATTGGACACATCAACAACAGTATTTGCATATCTTTCCAGATGATAATGTTTAAAACATTCGCCGCTGATATAGCGTCATGTATGCGCGCTATGGAATGACGTTAAACCGCCGTTGAACTGGTATTTAAAAGGCTGCATCTTGCAGTTACCGGTAGTCTTTATATGGTGGCCATGTATTCTGTTCATGACTACTGCGACATGCATTTAATGTACGGTCGATGTAATGGAAATTCTTTACAAACAGTTAGGGAGTATGATCGTGCATATATTGCTGTTGATATGTTCAATAAAGTGGTTTTTTTTCAGTAACGTCATACTTTGTTTTCCGTATTTTTCTCGTAAACTATGGATCGTACAGGAACGCTTCTTTGGGCAGTTTTTATGTACTCCCAACGAGGAATCTAGCTGTGCAGAGTTTATGAGGTCGTTTTGAGACACCCTGTATATAACCCTAAAGCTTTTAATGAAGGGGAAAGCAATTCAACTGAAAACAAAATAACTCTTTCACAAATAAACTTTATTCTTATTTTTAAAAAATGAGTAATAAATTTTCTAATTTTATCACCTTTAAACAACTGCCAGTTGTTGATTTTTGGCTCACTATACCTGCTTTTTATTACTATATAAACTACTTGAAAATTTTAGCATTTGTTCTATACCAAGTTAAACAACTTTCTCCTGTTTGCTTTGTTTCTGGAATTTTTTTTAAAACTAAAATGCTTATTTTAAAAATTTCACTGATACACTGAGCACAAAACAGATGCATTAAATAATCAAAAATAAAATATTAGTTATTATTTCAAACTATTAAGTGGGTGAATGAGATAAATTCAGAAAAGTGGTTAAATATTTACAAAAGAATATTTCATTACTTATTACAAAATTTAATTTCAGAAAATAGGAATATCAGTAGAATGATTCTGATGTGTGTATCGAATTTTCGAAAGAATGGACTGACACTTAGCCCTATATTGTACATTTTATATCCTTATTATGTTTGTTGTTCCTTTTATTGTTTTATTAAACTTCTGAAACAAACTACTTTTTCTTCGAGAATTTTCCCGTCTACATGGAAGGAAATATTATGGAGAAATGTTTGCTGTTAACTGCTCCACTGATTTTCAATAAAAGTCTTAGAATCCACCCTTTACTGAGAGATTAATAAAAGAATTTCAATCATATTCTTACCTAAACATTCCACTCATGGAACATCTGATAAAATAAACATCTGCCAAATTGAACATCTGCATAATAAAAGGTATCGCAAATTTGACACCAAGAAAACGAATTTTCAAATAAAGCTAAAATAGCGTTTTAAAATTGAATTTTAAATTCTACAAAATCCAAGTAACTTTTTAAAAGGGAAACAAAAATAGTTGAAGTTTATTGTAGCTTTACAATATATTTCCCAGAAAATTTTAAATCGAAATGTGCTTTAGTTTTTGTTTTTAGAGGCCAGTTACTTGATCCTCTACTTGATTACGTGTAAACGTGGTTACTCAAGTTGTCGGTCAATCAAGTAAAGTAGGTTAAAACCACGCATGCGCTGAAGCAAGCTGCTTAACTCGTATATACAGAGATGAAAGCCATGGTACCCCGTGGGATGAAATCCAAGTGTACGATGCCCTTCATGTCAAAAAACAATTCCAGCATGAATTTCCCCTTCGAGCTAGTCATTTAAAACTCTTTCTACTGCAGTAACTGTGGAGATATTCAGGTGAACGACGGACGCTAAGTTTGAAGATTGCTTATGATTACATTCCCTAGCCGTAATTCATCATTGCCTCCCCCGTTCATGCGGTTACTAGCCGGCAGCTTCGCCCTTTATCTGTAACAGCGTCTCTTCCATTTTTAAACAAGCTGTACACTTTGAAAACTTCCAATCTGAACGTTGCATCGTCTCCATACGCTTGTTGTAGTAACTGTAACGTTTATGCATCGATATTTGCTGTATGATAACAGGTTTTAATGTTGGAATATTGCTCAAAGAATGTTATGCTTTATCGGCTTCACAGGATGTAACAAAATGCTGAGATGAACGCCTCAGCATTTTTGCGAAGAGTCATGTGATGTCTCACGCATGCGTAGAGAACCATACATGCAAACCACATCGTTATTTTGGTTCGCACACACATAGGACAAAAGGGTAGTTATGAGGCATGAAAAGGGAGGGACTATACTTCATATAGTTTCAGCTAAAGCTTACGATAAAAACTAAGGTTTATTCTAAGGTTTAAAAAGAAAGCATATGAATAACATTTACCCTGTTATATCTAAAAGATATGCTCATGGGATGAAGATGGCCAGATGTGTAGGGCTCTGTTCTTCGGTACTGGAATTCATGGGTTCGAATTCTATTGCTGTCATGAATGTTACTAGAAATTCGAAATTGGCTTTAAGCAGTAGGTCCTGGTTTCATTAGCCCTTGTGTAGCAAAACAATAGAGCGTAGCACTCCAATCCACCCATCCAAAGATATAATAGTGCATTTTTAATAATGTTCCTTTTAAAACTATTTATAAATTAAAAATAATTAGAATTTGCCTTGAAATTGCAAACGATTTCATGTAAGTATACTATTAATAACATTTATTTATTTATTTCTAATGTAGGGGCACATGCCTATATTGATTTTGCCGCTACAAAGCCTCAGACTTTGTAGACTATTTTATAGTGCGAGTACCATATAGGTGGCTAACATTACTCCCTATAAAGCAACACCAAAAATGCATCTAAGCCGTTCACCCATGACCAGAGTGGGAATACAATACGCTAACCACTATATAATCTGGGCAACACTGTTAATAACACATTAAATTTTTAAACAGATTGGTCAGAAGCAAAAGAAATTAATCTGAAAATCCAATGTCCCTTTAAAGAGATATACAATGCCCATGAAGATTTGATTCAGTTAGTGTGAGCGATATTGATACCAGTGCTATGAACTCTTCTAAAAATCATCTTTTCGTAGGTTATATCAAAAGCTTCCCTTTCGTATCAGTAGTTTGTAGTATTAAACATTGTAATAGAATTAGGAAAAATTAGTTGAATACAAGTGACTCATCTTTTAGACAGGAGTTCACAGGTTAAAGGTAATAGACAGGAAAGAAATTACTAATATAATAGACCCGATCTATCGTTGATTCAGTAACGGTTCTAGAGGATTCCATCTCCAAAAATGTATTAATCCAATAATATCCAACATGAAATACAATAATTAAAATTGATATTTTATGTTTTCATTATATTATTGTTTAACTTCTTGACTGATTGTTTAGATTAGAGATTAAAAATTAAGACTTTTGATAAGATTAAGTGGTAAATAGGATTTAACTTGAAATTGGTAATGAATCGGTAAATGCAAGTGATATTTTATGTATCTTCATTTGATCCAAAAATGAGAACTGATTTTATGTTTTCATTTATATGTTTGACTAACTGTTTGGTGTATAGTTTAGAGCTAAAAAATTTCAACTTTTGTTAATATTGGAGGTTAGAGGAGGTTTAACCTGAGGTTGGTAATAAATAGGTAAATGAAAGAAATATTTTAAACTTCACTTCATCCAATAATAAAAATTAATTTCAATATTTTATGTGGTCATATGATAATGTGTATTTTAGACCATCTGTGGCTTCTCAATATGAGTGTCAGCTGCCGAGCCCCAGACTGTGTCTGAGTGAAACAAAATTGGCCTAAGAACTATTCTGTATTATAAAATTTTATTATTAATATTCATACGATCCGCATGATGACATTAATAAACACTCCCACATACACAAGTGGATATCAATAGTATGATCTAATTTTAAAAGTTTTGTTTATCTTTTCTAACTTCCGAAATTTTCGCCTTCCCGCCAAGGTCATTTGGTGTGTCACCAAACCTTGTTTTATGGAATAAAACCAAAAGTTTTAAGTAATCATGCAATATAGATCTTTTTTCCTCCATGGTTCGAGATAAAACGAATACGCTATCAATCGAATACAAATTCGGTATAATTATGATAAAATTAACTACGACTAAATTCGAATGGATTTATATGATCTTTAAATAATCAGTTTGTTTAGTATTTGTTGATGTGGTACTTATAGTTGTTTTATTATTATAAACTTCTATATAATGCCGTCTGTTTTAGTGTCAGAAACTATGATTGCTGATCAAAGTGGTTTGTATTTTTTTTGCATGTTTGTTTATCAGTTATTACATTCTTTAACTTTGCACAGCTGGATTTTGAAAAATAACTATGTTGTGAAAATTCATTTTTTCCTGGATAAATACCTTTACTGATAGTTAAAAAGAACATAGTAATCTCATGTGATTCAATTATGAAATTAATTGAGAGTTACTCGGTTGGATGAGAAGGACGAATGTGTAGGTCAAATACTTGTCGATTTAGTGTATCCATTATTGAAACACTACTACAATAAATGCAATTCACATAGTTTGGTATTATGTATATTTTTGAATTCATAATTCGGTAGGATATATCTAACGAAAGCATTTTTTATAATTGTTATTTCTAATAATATTAAAACGTATTATTTTCAGTGCAGTAGAGTTTAGATTACCATTTAAGAAAAGTCTTTAAATTTTCTGCGTATTAAGAACACCTAAAATTTAATTATTTTTTAATACCACCAGACGATCCTAAAAATAACTCATGATAATTTCATGAACTTATTCTACAGGATTTCTAAAATAAATATCACTAGACCTATTGTTAAATTACTATTAATAAATGTAAGCCTTACGAAAATTGTGTATAGTGATAACATTCGTATTATATTTTTAAATATTTCAGGCCCTTTTACCTTCGAAACGTTATAGTTTTTAGCAGCTTTATCAGAATAATAAGATTTTCGAAAATAGTTTTGTAATGTGTTAAATAGTTTCATTATTAACTTACTGTGTACTGTATGTTTTAAATACTGTTGTATAATCCATTTATGTGAATATAAGTTTGGAATAGGTGCACTATACCAGAGGTTGGCATGATTTAAATCAGTTGATTTTTTTGAAAAAATCTTTGATGTAAAAAAATTTTTTTTCACTTCTTTTAAAACCTATATTCCAAAGACAGGAAAATTGGGAATCAGTCAGCACAGTAATACCATTAAGTAAATAAGTGTAAATAGATAGCATGTGCTTTCCAAGGATTTAGGGATTGTTATCAGAAAGTATGTAGTAGTAGGGGTAGCAGAATGATTGATTATGACTGGTGGAATTCATTTTATGTAATGGAAGGTAAAGAGAGTATTACAGAACTTGAAATCCAGCTTTTCTACCAAATAACAACAGCCGTGGCTTCACCTGCTGGAATGGAAAGACAGTTTTCTTCTTTTGGTATTGTTCATTCTAACTTTCATAACCAATTAGGAGTGGATATAGCATCAAAGCTAGTGTTTTTATTGAAATAATTAAATCCATAATTCGGTGCTTAAAAAATATTGAAATTGTGATTTGGCTTTTTTTTAAATAAATAGTTTGCATTAAAAGAATATTTAATTTGTTCTTAAATTTACATCTTATTTAGTTTGCACTATCCAATTACAAAATAATGGAATGTATTTAGATTAAAATTTATATATTTAATTTTAGGTAATAAGTGTGTAGAATATATTAGATATATAAGATGTTACCTCTTATAACAAACTGTTCTAGGTATATTGCAAAAAACATAGAAACAAGAATTAAAATTAGTATTCAGAAAAAAACCAAAGAAATCTGATTTAAATAAAAAAAAAAAATCTGAATTAAATCAAATAAATCTGATTTTTTTTATTTAAAAAAAAAATCACTGTACACTATTTTATAGTGTGAGTACCATATAGGTGGCCAACATTACTACAACAAATATCTATAGCAGGATTTTATTCCAACCCTGCTTTAAAACTTCAAGCACCATTACATATTTAATTTTTATTTGACAGACTACCAAACCTCCTGAGGGGCAGGTAGTAAACCAAGCCTGGAGGTTTTTTGCTTAGCCCCAACTTCTAAATTACAAAGACCATTTTTTTTTTTTGTATGAGGGAGTGATGTTGATTGCCTTATATGGTTCTCCTATAATCAAATGGCCAACAAATATCTATAGCCTGTTTGTGGCAAATGCTGTAACCTGAAGTGTTCCCATATTGGAAATACTTATAATAATTAAATATTACATTTTTTTTCATTTTTAGCTGTCGAACCATGGCCTGAAGATGCTAAACTATATCAGCCCTTTGAAGGTAATATTAGATTTCTATGTGCATGTTAAAAGATGCACATTTTAAAAAATAGGATATACTCATTTTTAAAATTAATATAATTTATAATGTTTATAATTCTCTAAATGTTTGTATATTGCATAATGTTTATAATTTTCTAAATGTTTGTAAATCATATTATTTCCCACTTTAATTCAATTGATTTCTTTTTTTTTACAGTTGAACAAATCCTTTTACCAGATAATGCTGCATGTTTGAGTGTTAAAGCATTTTTAAAGATGTCTAATTTAAATTATCAAGTAGAAATGCGCACAAATGCTGAAAGTATGTCACCATCAGGTAACTAAATGTCAATTTTTATTTTCTTTATTTGTAATTTAATTTTTGTATGTTATGGATATACTGTTAATATCGTATCGTATTTGAGCAAAAGATTGCCTTGGTTGATTTAAAAAATTTAAATACAGTGAAACTTCTCCTAGCGGCAACCCTTCTAAATGGCCAATTTTTCATGGCACGGATATTTTGACTCATAGATCTAATGTTAAAATAAATTTTATCAACGGCCACCAAGTGGGATCGTCTATTTCTTTTTTCAGGAAATTCTACTCACTCCATGCTTTAATTTTGAGCAGAAAAACTCCAGTCATGTTTATGGTCATCATAATCATTATGATATTTATGGATATAAAACCTAGAAATAACTTGCGAAGTTCATTCCCGTGGTTCCCTCCCTCCTTTCTTAGAAAGATTAAATCTGTTATCTTTTTGTATTCTTCCCACACCCTTCAGTTAGGGAATCCCTATTGACCAACCACAGAAACTGAGGGAGGAATTGGACTATCGAATAAAATATAATCGAAAATTCCAAAGTGGTTGCAAACAAATTGGTTAGAGATCTGCTTTTTAAAGTAAAAAATGATCTTGAAAAAATGGTTGTTATAAAAAAAAGTAAAAACGTAAAACACACAAATTGTACTCTTTTTACAAAAATGTAAAAAAGCATGAAATAAAGTACTATTTCCTCTTTAGATAAGTTTTAAATTTCATTTTAAAGAACGAATATATGTCAGACTTGTTTATATTATGCATTATGGTAATTACCTTATAATAGTAGATAAAACCCTTCACAGCGGCCACTCCTTCTGAGCTGCCAAATATTCTCGGTACAGTGGGGTGGTTGCTCAGAGAGGTTTCATTGTACTTATCAATATCTTGGAAATAAAAATTTATTGAGAAAGAGTTCTGACGTATTCTTTTATTAAAAGCTATATAAATATAAATTACTATTTTATAACAATAAATTAATTTTCACATCTTTAAAAGCCATCTTGTTCAAACCTTCATCTGCATTTATAGTCAAGTCATAAAAGTAATCCTAAATTTATCTTGTGACCAAGTTCTATTATGAAGAATGGTTTTTACTCTTTTCGTTGTTGAAAACATTCTTTCAACTTTTGCAGTGGGAACTGGAAATGTACAGAAATATTAATAAGTTTTAAAAATCTTGTAATGCATACATTAAAAATATTTTGAGAATTGTCCAGATCCCTGTTCCCCAAAAAATACATCCTTGCCTCTTGTATAAATTCAAAAAATGGTTGATTGTCTTAACTACTATTACTTTTGATTCATTCTGCTTATCTTAAGCGACTAAATTTTTTTTAACGTTAAATCTAAAATGTATGTTTTAATATCTAAAATGCCCATTTTTAGCACCAAATACTTTTCATATTCTGTGTTACTTACTATTCTAATTACTTTTCAGTGTTTGATTCATAATTGAATCTGTAATCTCATTGTTAAGTATATTTTAATCCAATAGATATGTTATATTTAATGTGTAGATTTAGTTTGAATAAATGTGCATTCATTTTTTATTAAAATTAAATATATTATTTAGGCTGTAGCATTATATTTACAATGTAATATTTTTTAGACAAAATTTAGATATTGGGGTCTTCAAAATGCATCAGCATTAATTATACTTATTTTCTCTTATTATTCATAATTTTCTCTTAATTATTTAAAATTGTTGTACAATAGATACTTATTGATTTTTATAAGATATTTTACTATCCATCTTGTTAATTGTAGGTAATGTTCCATTTATAAGATGTGGCTCTTTTGTTATTGCTGACGTAGAACCCATAATTAATTTTGCTCATGCCAAGGTCAGTATTTTTCTTTTATAAAATTTATTTGAATTACATTTTATTTTTTAATTCTATATTATGTTAAAATTTGTTTTAGAATTAGGTTTTTAATTCACTGTTTTCAGTTAAAACTTTTTTTAGTCAGATATTTTTTTTATCAGTTTGAGGGAAAATTAACCTGTTCAGGACTGCTAAAAAAGAAAGAATGCTTCCCCAGGCCCATGCAATTTTTTCTGTTAAGCCTAATTTTGTATAAAAATTCATAAAAAATCATAACTTCAATTTAATGTGCTGAAACTAACAATGTCTGATCCCTAATAGTATCTGCATAGTTAAAATATTTTTAAAAAATTTGTTTTTATGATATTTATAAATACAATTATGAGTTTTAAAGACAATAGTTATGTTTCAGTAAAAATAGTTTCATTTTAGTAAAATTTATTTACAATCATAAAAAATTGAATGTTTTAAAATTTAAATATTTAGTAAAATTATATGATATATTCCCAAAACATGTCATATATTTAACAATATCAGTACTTTTATATTTGTTTACATTAAAATTGTTCTTACTGTTAATCATATTAAATGTTTCAGTGTCATCTAAATAGTAGGATTCCTTGTCACTTGTATTAGAAAAATTACTTTCCTCCATTTCACTATCTGATTTGTTCATTAATTAAAAAATATTGTTCTTAAATATTCACTTCTTTTTGCCATGATGGCTGAAATAAAACTGACCTAAACTAAACAAAACACAAAAACACTATCTAGCTGACTTCAAACTGCTAATAACAATTCTGTTCCCCCTCTAACTATAATAAATATTCAGTTCTTTCGTCATTCCTTCAAAATATAAACATTCATTACTCAATAATTTATAATTATCAGCTGACTCAAACGCATAATGCCCTTTACACGTTCAAATTCTCTTGCCACCCCCCTCCTCCGCACAAAAAAAAAAAAAAAGGAAAGTATGTAGTGTAGGTCAAGCACTCTGGAAACATTTGAAATATATGACATACATCAATTGCCATCTAGTGATTATATTTCCAAATAAATAGAACAGTTAGAAAACTTACTTAAAAAGCTTTAATATCTTTTTTTTTAAATTAATAAATATTTATAGTATTATTTTTGCTTAAATTTGTTTTTTAGTGTCATTTTAAAATTTGTTTTGTGTCTTAAGCAATGTATGCTAACTATCCTTTTTATATTCTAGGGTATAAGTTTAAGTAGTCATTTAGACAATGCTGGGAAAGCTGACATGAAAGCATATATATCTCTTGTTAACATTGTTTTACACAATGCTGAGGTGATTAGTAATTTGTTTTGTGTATTGCATACTACAGTCTATAGTCTTAGTAGAATTATTTTATAAATTGATCACATATCATTAACATTTCATAGTATATTGCATCCAGAAAACATATAAAACACTTTAACACTTTTTCATTTTTAAATTAAAAAGATTAAAGAGTTAATCACATTATTAATGTAATTAATATGTTTATAACTTAATTTATAGCATAAAATGTTGGTTTTATTATTTATTATTTTTTTTATTTTTTGCTTAAATGTAATATTGAATCCTCTTTTATTATATATTTTTAATTCTGTAATTTGGTGAAATTAAAAATTATCTGCAGCTTAATTCATTGTGTATTTAAAGGTGTCCAAGGTTTCAAAAGTAGCCACTGGCTACTTGTGTACCAGCTTATACTTATAGAATTCATATGTAATTGAAAAAATTATATAGTTATAAAGATAAAAGCACATTTAATATGTCCAGAAATCTAAATTATTAAGAATACATAGGTCAGAGAGAAGTAAACTTTTTTAGAATGGGAAAAAAAAAATAGAGTTTGCATGTTAATGTAATGTATTCTAAAATTTATGCAACTATAAAAGTATTTTTATGTCTTTTCATCTTTAAAAGCATGAAAATCTGAATCAACATTCTTTGTATACATTTTTGTGTTTAAATATTTTATGAATATCCTTAATAATCTAAACAAGCACCAGCAACACTTTATTTTTTAATAATTTCATCACTATTCATATTGTTGCTTTCTGTTCACCATCTTTCCATATGAAACATGTGATAAGAGAAAGGAACTGGGTAGTAGGGCTGGATTGTTTATTGGTATATTGTCAAATATTGATATTACTCAAGTACAGTGGAACCCGCTAAAGAAGTTTTCCAAGGGCCTAACTCATTAAAACTTCTTAAATGGGAAATCAGACAATAAGCATTATTTATGTGTATGTATGTGTGTGTGTGTGTGTATATATATATATATATATATAACCCACTTATGAAGGTTTCTAAGGGAATGGAAAGAGAAAACTTAAACAGAATTTTTTTAAAAACAAAATAATTACATAGATAATGAGGAGAGATTTTTTCTTTATAAAATAATATATAAACAATAGGTTTGGTTTTTCTCAAAAATTTACATTTTTTGCATACTTAAAAAATCAGCTAATAAAGGAAAACAACATAATTTATATGTTGTATTCTTGTATTTTTGACAACAATTACCTTAGAATATCTTTAATTCAGCTAAGAAATTTTGCTTTAAACACCACTGGAATCAATTTTATAGAAAAAATCGGTTATAGTTTTTTGTTTTTGTTTCCAGCTGTCTTAAGCTTTTAAAAACTTCTTCAGGCAGATTTTAAATAAAAATGACAACAATCATTTTCAGCCATACACATTGACCTTTACAAACTGAGAGGTGAAGAAAAACAGTAATCAAAAGGCAGCTATAAATGCATTCTGTAAGTAAACTTGAAAATGAAAGAAAACTTTTTAAGCGGGAAAGGGTTTGGAATGAAATTTTATGAACAGGTTATTTTAACATTGTATGAATAGGGGGAAAAATGGGTACTGAAAGTATAAACTTCTTAAACGGGTTTTACTGTATTGCAATAACAATATTTAAAATTTGGTTCTGCTGATATATATCCCCCATTAGCGATGCTGCTTTTCATCCACACATGATATTGTGGATTGCCAATAGACAACCAGAATACTATTCATATACCAATAAAAGTAATATTAATCCAAGTTACTGCATTTGTTTGATGCCCACTTCACAAACCTACCCACTTTGATAAATTACATACTTAATACAATCACATTGTTAAAAAATGTTTTTGTATATTTTCTGTTAATTATTTATGATTTGTTACCACTGACAATGTTTATTATGCATGCATTCAGATGCAGGTATGTGAGTGTTACACCATGCGTACAGGCTAAGTGAGCTATATAAAAGCATAATGCTATCACATCTGTAAGAACTTTTCTTCATATTGCTGCCAAAAAGGCTATAACACAAGCCAGAAAATTTAACTTTCAGGATTATCACGTTTCCGTCAAGTTCGTTGTTAGTATATTGTAAAATGCCCTAATGCATTCATACAAAGCAGTTAAGTAAAAATTGAAAACACATTAGAGTTCTGTTTTTGCATCTGTTATCTGGCTTTTATCTATTGAGATATATCAAAGATATTGGTATTTACTGCCTGATCGTAATAGTCAGATATATGTGCATATGTTGATATATCTCAATATTTTTAGTTTTTCATAAATATTGGTATCTATTCACTTAGTTTAAAATATCACAATATATTTATAATATCTATATTAGTTTTGGATTTTGTTTGGTCTATAGTGCTACAGTATACATTTTGCTAGTAGAGGGCTAATGAGACTGGGACCTACTGCTTAAAGCTGATTCCAAATAGCTGAAACATTGATGCTACTGAAGAATTTAAACGCATGCACTTTGATTCCAAAGAGCAGCACCCACCCATTCGGCCTTCATTTGGTTATAATATTATCATCAATTTGAGAATATATTGTGATATTAAATTTCTTGTAACTTCCTGCTCCTCTGGGCAGAGCTTAAAAGAAAACTCTGTCAAATATAAATTTTAATTCCCCTATATTGTATTCCTCTAGTTAACAGTATGATAAAAATTCTCACGTATCTCTACATTTTCCAATTTAACAAAACAATTATATATATCGTTTAATCTGAAATGGAAAGGAATTAGCACTATACTTAAATGAGTAGATAATCATCTTTGTTATTGTTGGTGGGAAGGTGATAACACCCTGACTATAGAGTAACCACTTGGTGTGAAGTGTGGTGTGAATCTATTAAACAAATAAATTAAAACTAAATCTGTATTTATTTCAATTAACAATAATTCACAAACAACATTTAACTATTTATAATTTAAAGGAATATCATTTAAAGAAGTTTCAAGTATAGTTACGTAATCCATAAAATAAATGCTAAGTCATAACATGACTAGAACTAGAACAAGTGAGAGTCAACACATTGGCGATGAAATAATAACTACCATCGAAAGTTAAGCCTACTACATGGCAATATTTTGGAGTTAATGCCCTTCAACTTCACCTATCACACCTACAGCATGACTTGCTTATGCTACAAACATGACTCTCCTCGAACACGACTTCTGCAATACATCACTGATCATCTGCTTATATAGAAAAACTGCTTTGCATAAGCAGGCTAAACTACTCATTGCCAATGTACAAAAATGGAAAACTAACTTTGATAATGAGATGTGGGAAATCCTAGTATTTCCTTCCATCAATATAGCACTTGTATGTAATGTTGTCATACGTCAGCACAGTGTGAGGTAATTTATGTCAGCTTGATGTAACAGCATTCATGGCCAAATACCAAGCATGTTTGTTTATGTGGTATTGGGAGACAGAGATGGCCAAAGCCTAACTGCATAGGAGCCAATAAGCAGCCAGGAAATATTAGTAGTTTTTAAATTTGGCTGACAGTTATCTCCAATTGTTACTACATAACTACTTCTTGGTTATTTGACTGAACCACGACAGCTCAGTTGGTAGACACATCCATCTCTTAAATGGAAGGTTGTAAGTCGGAGGCTTGAGCAAGCTAAAGACCTGCCTTATATTGACCATGAGTATTGACTTTTATACATATGCACCTTTTCTTTAAAATATATTTTACTTAACATGATAGACAATTGATGGTCTGAGCTTTTATTTATCATTTGTAATGAAGAAAATTAATGTTTACTGCAATTATTTTATTCACTTTTAAAATTCAAAATATATAAGTACTGAAATATTCATTAAGCTTCTGAAAGTTAAGATGAGTCTGAAAAATTTAATAATTGTTTTTTTTTTTTATTATTATTCACACAGAATTTTTTCACTTGGTTCATTATAAAATTCCATTATTAATCTGCTATTTATTACAAACATTTTTTTAAAATTCATATCTGTTAATTTAGAATTAAGAAAATTTTTTTGATAAAACCTTATTTTATGTTTTCCAAAATTTATTATAACTAACTTTTTCCTCCACTGTCTGTGTTAATTTCAACTATCAAAAACTTCTTTCAGATTTGCTTAATAAAAGTATTTATCCAAACTACATCTATGTACCTAAGATTAGACTTTTTTATATTTTTCTTTCTTTTTCTAGATTAAATTTGTTAGTTTAAAGTTTTAAGATGTTATCGGCATTTAAAAAAATATTTCAATTTAAGAAATATTAATGTTTTTATTAAATGTATCATTAAATTTTTCTAAAATTTTTGTTTAAATTCTTATCTTTTATTTAGTTGTGTACACAGTGCAGTAAATATAGTTCTTTATTTTGTCCCATAATTTAGTTCCCTTAAAGTTACTGAAAGTATATCAGTACATAAATAATGTTCCCCCTTTTTCTCTCTCTCTATACATATATATGTATGTGAATGCATGTATGTATTTATGTTTCCCCATACACATCCATCACACACACATTGCAATATCATTGTTATGGGTATAATACTCTCTGCTATTTATATTTAATTTCCACTTAAAGTTGTCTTTATATTAAAGTCAGTTTATAGCCTCAATTTCTTTTGAAATGAAGGTTATGAAATACTGATATCAATATTTGTTAACTCTTTGTAAATAATATGCATACTCACTTTAAAATATTTATTTCAGCTTTATGTTTCCTGGTGTGATAAGTCAACAATGCATGAAGTAAGTATAACACAAAACTATGTATCTTTATTTATTATATTTTTTTTCTCATATTTGAACATTTAGTATGTAACCTTCAAGCCATATATATAATTATTCTGAATAACTTTCAAATTTTGAAACCTTTTATTTATTTATAGATTATTTATTGTGGACAGAAAATTAGCATTTATTCAAGCAATAGTTATCTGACATTTTATGGCTGGGAAATTCGTTATTAAAAATGAGAAGGGAGGAAAAAAGAGAATTTTAGATATCTATTGTAGGAGTAATAATTTTGATAAATTACACATATATATATATACATTTAAATTGATGTAAAGGTTATATAAATTTACTTTATTTAAAAAGTGCTAAATATATATTATTATTAACAATAAAAAGTTAAATTTTATTGACTACTTAACTTTTTTTTATACTAAATCTGAATATAGAAGTTGTAAAATATGTGTTTTTGTGTAATATATCAAAATTATTACCCCTAAAATACGTATATAAAACTCTCCTTTTCTCAGTTCTTAATATGTAATTTCCCATCCATAAAATGTCAGATAAGGTAATGTTTTCCTACTTAGATTCTTTACACGTCTCTCAAAACTTCACTCAATTAAATGCTAATTTTCCGTCTACTGGCCACATTTTTCAGCTGTCCCAGAAAAATGGTATTACTTCTGCAATAATTAAATTCTGCTGTTAATTGCTGTCTGTGTAGTTTTTGAACTAACTTAAATGATCAAGATTCATTCTTACTTCTCAAAATGTGCTAATCCATCTGTAGTCTCTTGGGAAAAAAAATCACATGATTTGCTTGCTTTGGGATCTGACATTATTAAAAGATATATTAATCTTAAGGCAATCTATGCAGAGCTGTTGCCCTGTAAATAGTGTTGATAGACTTATTCATTTTGACTCTCATTAAAAAGGAAGTTCTACAATGTTGAACATATATTTTTTTTTTTTTTTTTTTTTTTGCTTCATTAATGTATTTCGACTAAGAGTTCTTTTTGTCCATCAAACCCAAGCAAATTAAATAAGCAGTGAAGATATTTTTACTGGTTACTTATATATATTATATCTATTTACTTTAATGTATAGGTTACATAACTTTACATTATTTTAAAAAGTGCTAAAAATTTATTTTTATTATCAATAAAAAGTTAAAATTTTTTTACTACTTAACTTTTTCTGATGTTTAGAATTAATTTGAAAACAAAGATTGTAAAATGTGTGTGTGTGTGTGTGTGTGTGTATATATATATACATACATACATACATACATACATGTAAGTGATGTAGAAAATATTCTCCTAAATCACTTTTTTCCTTAAAAGCAAAATTAATTCATGCATCACTCTTTATGAAGAGAATTTTGTAGGTTAAAACAGCTTTAAAGGCAGAGTTGAGGTGTGTTTTATTTATAAGTTATTTTCCACTCAAGATAAAAATTGTAGAGTCTTATGTAAAGAAACTATTGTTTTATGTTATGAATTAAGCTCATAATAGTAGCCAGAAAGGCAGGCATAACTTTATATAAATCTTGCCTTTTACATTAGAGCAAAGAATTAATGAAATAAGTTTTACCAAATTGAACTGTAGAAATGGTCTATGGTGATTTATCTTATCATTCCCTAAAGAAAAAAAATGTCTGTGATCTCATAGTTGTTAACAGTTTAATATTTATTTAGTATTTAACATTTTATAGAAGCTTTATTAATGTCAATGTAATCAGTTCATTAAGGAGACACAATTTGTTGCCTATCCTTTTAAATGTTTTTTGATAGTTTGGTTGTTAAAACATTGCAATGAAAAAGTAAAAAAAAAATACTATTTTGTTTTCTAATTTATGATGGATAAAACTTTCTGATGTAGTATTTTTATAAACAAATCTTACATATATTTGCAACAATATGAAATTGAATAAAGGCATTTTTATTTGTCTTTCAAACAAAAGAAATTCAATGTATTTTCTAAAAAGTTTTAATTGTCTACTGCTTTCCCATATTGCAGAATCAATTTCATTTCCCTTATTATTTCTTTAAAAAATCCTAAATATTTCTTAGATTTAACAGTAGATATATTATTTAGTTTTTAGCCTTTCATATATTATCTAGCAACATGTATTTATATTTTAGATTTGTTTAGCATTTAGCCTAACACACACATATGTATACATGATGTATGTGAGGAGTATATATAGATTTAACTAAAAGATTATAAAAAGTCAGTGTGATAAAGTTACAAAATTTAAAACTGTTGTAAAGCATATAGCATTGTAAAGTTGTTGCTCCATCCAAGATATATAAAAACAGTCAAATATTAATTGAAAAAGAACCTACCCCTTCTGGGAGAAATTAATGTAGGGAAAGAAGGATTAACTTTTCATCTTGGATATGTTTATTCAAGGAATGATGAAATTAAGCAAAAATGAGTTTAGGAACACAATTTTTTTTCACAAAAACACTTTATATATATTATATATATGACATGGTCCAGTGTTAAGGGGAATGGAAAACAGTCTTGATGATAATAATAAGTTTATTAAATCCTCATTTCATTTAAAAGCAAGACTTGTGCCATTTTCATTTGTTCATGGCAGAACAAAGCCTGGAAAGGTATTGACAGCTCCATGTCCATGCACTAACTAACTCATATCAGTTTGCTTAATCATCAAATGCTTCAAATATCTTTCCGCTTGACCAGATTACTCCAAAGGTTATGCAAGGGTGAGTCTTTATCATTTATTTTATTATTATAAAAGAGTACCCTTTTTAAAATCGTTTATAACTCACATAATTTCCAACTACCCCTTTTTTAGACCTGACATATATATATTATATGTAATAATATCAATATCTAAGCCTATAAAGTCCATCCAAAATTATACCTTTTCTCCATTCATTATTCATTATTCTAGATCTTAATTTCTCCTCTTTATATTAATCTTATTTTCCCAGCCATCAAATTTGAATGAGGAAGTTTTTCGTTCCTTCATCCGAATCTCGGAATTCTTTCTCTGATTCGCAAAGCTAAAAATGATTTTGCTGGCATTTTAATAAGAAACTAATAACTCTCCCAAGAAAAATCTGTAACAATCAGCAATAATAGTCATCCTGAACTCCACATTCTGGTAGATGTCTGTAGTGAAAAGTCACTCTCTTTAAGAAATTAATTGCTATCTCAACTTTTTCTCACCATACTGAAACCCCACATGGTGCTTGGCTCTCTCTCGCTCGAGATTGACATTACGAGATCTACCCAGAGAGCATTTTGACACTGTCTGGTTCAGATTTTCTCTGGATTTTGTCCTAATTTTGATAAGATGAAATAAAAATTATGTTCAACCATGATGAATTATGTATTTTTTCTTGACAGAAGTTTAATGGAACTCTTGACAGCCCAGTATACCTGGGCTCAGGAAAATAATAGGAGCAATTTAAAAGGGTTTACCCTTATAAATTTGGATCCAGTTTGTCCATCATTTCATACATACATATATATATATAAACATATATGCTGCACTTCTGTAAAGGTCATGTGCAGGTATGAATTTCATGGGAAAAAAAAAAAAAACAGTTGTACCCAAGTTGTAAAATATCAAAACCTACATTTTTAAAAATCTCTGTTAAAAACTTTTGAGCTCACAATACTTGGATTAAACATCAAAATACTTTCACAATGCAAAAGAATTATCACTTGGCACTTTTACAATTTTGAAATGTTTCATCACTTCTCTGCCTAAAAAAAATTTACCTCCTTCTTAGTTTGTGTCAGGAAAAAGACGAAAAAATTCTGACCTTCATTCACTGGTCACTTTTTTTCTCCTCACCCCTTCAAATAGTAAGGGGGGCAAACCAATGAAGATTTGAACTGGTTCTGACCTGCTTTGAAACCGCCTTTCTTTTAACTCTTCTATGTGAGGATTCATCACCAGCATTTCACAGCTTTAAATAATACTCTACTTCAACAGTGCAGAGAAAGCTAAGGGCTTAGCTGGTCAAAGCAGAACTAATCCAGAGCTGCAGTAACTCATTTTTTAAACAGATGTTTGCCTTTTAACTTTGTTCTACAAACTTTGCCTAATATTTATAGTCTATCTTAGCATATATAGCATTAATTTTGTTGTGAAGAAAAATAGTAATTACAAACTAATAAAAATAGATTAGAAAAATGTGTCTATAAAAAGTACTTTCATAAGAATTAAAGATAGAATTAATTGTTGATTAAATAATATTTTTATTTAGATTGAAGTTTTTGTGCTATATGAATAAACATTTTCTTTTCTTTTTGCACTAATTAATATTATATAGAAATTAACCTATAATTGTGAAAAATAAGAGTCACTACAAGAAAGTATGTATATCAAAGCATTTGGTATAAACTAACCCAAACATTCTTTTTCACAAACTTACCTGTTAAATTTTTTTGTAAACACAGTGTTATTTTTCTCATTTTATTTACAGGAATATATGGTATTTAAATTTTCCATAATTTCTGTTATCTTTTATTTATTACTAGAAATTATTAAAAATAATATTTAACAGATTAGACCATATATACAATATTATTTAGTATAAATTTAATGATATTGCACAATTGATCCTTATGTGTAAATGCATTGTAGGTTACTAAGCCTCGTTTCACATCATCTTTACCTTGGCCTGTTAATCATTTTCTTTGGTGGCAAACAAAGTATGAAGTCAGAAGAAAGTTAAAATCGGCAGATTGGTATTCAAAATCTTTAGAGGATGTAAGTATTTATATTTTCTTGTTCCAATAGACTCTTATTTTATAAACTGTTGTCTATTGTTATATTATTTGTTGTAACTATTAATACCATTTCTTGGTTTGTTTTTCATTTTGGCTGACAGCTGTATAATTATATGTATATATTTTATAATCTTAAACAGGCATTTGTGACCTTAGAGCAAAATGCTAAAAGAATGAATTTGTCAGCAAACAGAAGTAAATAAAAATATTTTCCTTGTTTGAAGTCCAATTCACAGATTACCTTCTTAAAAATTGAAACTTACAAATTTGAAAGCTTAACAGTTTTACTTATTTAGAAATGGAAATAATAATAAAACCAATACCTTAACCCCTTAAATACACAAAAGAATTGCTTGCGAATAGATATTTTTATGGTCTTAATAAATTTCTAAAATCTAACTTTGTTAAACTGAGAACTAAACTACTTCTCTATAAGAGTCATAAGATCTATTCTGACATTTGCATCAGAGACGTGGGCATTGACTTTATGTGATGTGGAATTTTGTAAAGTATGCTTGGTAGGGTCCAGGTAAATGGTTCATGGAAAAACTAAATAATTTACATCTTTACATGATTTATAAAGAACTTGACATTGTAAAATTCATCAAAATTCAGTGAATTTAATGAACTGACTATCTGGCAAGAATGCATGAAGATTGATGCTGTAACATGTACATGTCAATGTTAATGTCTTTTTTGCAAAGCCCCCTGTTAAGATGGATCAACTGTATTGAGAATAACTTATAAATTCTTAAGGTTGAGAACTGGAGAGTAGTTGCCAAATGTAGAGATACCTGAAAAAAACTTCTGGAGATGACCAGGGCCTAACCATGGCTGTTAAGCCGCTGAGAAAGGAAGGAATATATTTTATTAATTTATATTATAAATAACTCAAAAATTCTTATAATTCTGTTATTTACTGAAATATTTTATATAAAATATATTGTTAATACATTCAGAAAATAAGTAAATTAAAAATAAATTTAGACTAAGAGCAAATTTCATAAGTAAATCATTTTTTGAATTTGCTGTTAACTATTTACATTTTATTTTATGGAAAACAAATTTATCTTAATCTGAAATTGTTTATATGAAGAGAGCTATATATATATGTATATAATATAAGGATTTTTCTTTTCTTTTTTTTTAAAAAAATATGGTTGCCAAACAATGGCCAAATGGTAGAGCGCTGCTCTTGGAACCAGAGTTCGTGGGCTCGAATCCTGCTCTGGCATGGATGTTTTTAGCCGTTCGGAATCGGCTTTAAACTGTAGGTCCCAGTCTCATTAGCCCTCATGTGCAGAACAGTAGACCGTAGAGCCCCAAACCAAACCTTTTTAAATATGGAATCTTTGGGTTTAAATCCCACTCTATATATGGAGGTTTGTAGTCATTTTAAGATTGGCTTTAAGCAGTAGATCCAAGTCTTGCCATTGTTTAGCTAATAGTTAACTGTATGGATGTTAAACAAACTAAATTCATAGCCTCCAACTTGTATCACTTTTCCATACAGTGTATGAATTTGCAGATAGTTGTAGGATTATGTAAATTATTTAAAAACATGAGAATTTTACTCAAGTTAAAAATACAAAAATATTTACTTTCAGATTCTGGATTAAAAGAGGCATTGTTTATTAAAAGTATTTGTAACAAATTGCTATTATGAACAAAAATTTGATAAAATATTCTTTAATCTGTTTCAATCAGCCACATATATGTAATTTTCAAAGAGGACATTTTGAAAAATTGCATGTTGTGTTTTTTTTGCTTATTATTAATTTAGTACACTTTGTCTCTGCACATTAGAGTAGAGAATCTATCAAAATATTAGTTGTGATATTGTTTTTCATTTAGCATCATATTAAAAAAGTATGTTGTATATATGTGTGTGTGAGTGAGAGATTGATTGAAGTCCAAAATTAAATAACTTAATTATAATTGTATTTTAAAATAAATTTCTGGTAATTCTGTCCTTAAAATTTCAACCTTTGGCAAGAAACCTTTGTTTCTCTTCTGTGATGACCTTGACGACTTTGCATATACCAAACTATCCTTATACTCAACCTTATGCTCAACTATCCTTATACAACTTCTTTACATAACTTAGTTTTGCTTCTGAATCATCATGTGATGAATATTAACATTCCCATTGGTTGACTAGTGACCCACGCCACTACAAAACCCTATGTTACATGTGTTGGAGAGAAAGTGCTAAAGATGAGATGTCTAAAAATTTTGTTTTACTTTTTTAAAATTTTACTTTTTATTTATTTTTTTATGACCTCACAACTTCAATTATCCAGTATGGAACCATTTTTCATTTGTGAAGGGAATAAAACACCCATTACACACACTCCAATATATATATATGACATTGTCAGTGTTAAGGCGAATGGAAAACAGTCTTTCTTGATAATAATAAGTTTATTAAATCATAGTTTCATTTAAAAGGAAAACTTGAGCCACTTTAATTTTTTCGTGGGGGAACTAAGTGTGGAAAGGTGTTGACAGCTCCATGTCCACGCACTAACTGAAATTTTTGCTTGATTAGTCATCAACTTCCTGTGAAGTATCTCTATGCCTGACTGCATTTCTCCAAAAGGTTACACAAGCATGGTTTTTTTTTATTTATTTTATTATTATAAAAGAGTTCCCTTTTTAAAAACATTTATAACTCACGTAATTTCCAACTGTTCCTTTTTTAAACCTGACATATATGTGTGTGTGTGTGTGTGTGTGTTTCAAGAATTTTAGGACACTTGTAGTATTTAGGAGTATGCTTCATGTATATATATGTGTACATAACCAGTCCTTTTTAAATTTCTTGTAGTTTATTTGAAACAATCAGCAAATTATCTATAAATATCGTTCATAAATAACTATTTGCTACTAATAAACATACTTAAGATTAAAGCATGGAAACAGTATGAAGGTGGAAGTAAGGGAGTGAGATAGATTTTGATCTTTAAAATTAATGTGTAATTATCTTTGCTACTCCTTTATTTTCATGTGCCTTTCTTTACAGTGTATGCATTTTCAAAACATTTTTATATTTAAGGCTAATATTTGTGACTTAAATCTTATAAAATCAATATCTCTATCTACATCCTTAAATAAAATATAAATTCAAGAAAAAAGTTGAAATAAACTGTAACAAAGAAAACTGTATTCATTTCAGTGTAATATTTTTTATTCATTTAGGTGTATGATGAAGTAAATAATTGCTGTCATGCTCTTTCAGAGAGATTAGGTTCTCAAAAATACTTTTTTGGAGAAAAGTAAGTTGCCTTATTTTCTTTTATGTGTTTTTCATTTAGTTCCTTCTGTTAAAATCAGTCTCTTTCAATCAGAGTTCACCAAAAGAAAAAACAAGGGAAATCAAATCCAGGAACATTGACCTGGGTATATTCACTACATTTACTTCAGAAACAAATTGCTTGTTAAAATAATTATCATACTAGGATCTAAATTTTAATGACATCTTTCTTTTGAGACTTTTGTTTTTCACTTTTGGGTAATTTCTTAAAGCTTACTATTTAAACTTTTAGTAAAAGCTATTGACGCAATGAAAGCATTTTGTGATTTTTTTGTTTATATTAGTATATTGTAGTTTAATTAATTTAAATTAATTAAAATCATAGAAATTTTTACTCATTTATAATCAAAATATGTTCTGCAGACAGAAGTGTATGTTAACTACAATTTTATGGTCTGTAGCAGGCATTGATAATCTATAACCTGCAGGTCGTTGAGTGACCCTTTTGATAAACTTAAAGGGACCAAATTGAAAATAAAATATAATATATAAAACTAAATAAATATTATATAGTTTAAGTAAAAATATAATCCCCTTAACTGCATGTTAAAAATATTAGGGAGGTGAGTATAGCGTTGTAAAATTATTGCTCTATCTTAGATATGAAAAAAAAATTATATTTGAAAAAGAACTGACCCCTTCCAGGAGAATTATGTGTATGGAAAGAATGATTATTTTCATGTTGGCTATATTTATTTAGGGAACAATGGAGTTAAATAAAATTAATATCTTGGCATGATAGTTTTCTTCACAGAATCACACACACAAAAATAAATAATAAAAATAAAAATATGTCCAACATATATATCCATATATGTCATAATACATCCAACACTTCTTTAGATGTCACATGCAGATATGAATTTTATGTAAAAAGAAATATAACTTACATTCCAAGTGGTTAAACAACAAAACCAAAATTTTCTAGAATCATTTTTAAAATGGAATCCACTCAAAATATCTGGCTTACACAAAATATTTTTATGATACTACTGGATTATCATAGGCTACTTTTATGATAATGAAAGATTTCATATTAGTCTGCCTTAAATTCACCTCTTTCTTGGATAATGTTAGGGAAAAGACAAAAAAAAAAAAAAAAAATTGATCCTCTGTTACTGTTCCCACTTTTACTTTCATTTTCCCTTCAGAAATAAAAATTGGGGTGATCCAAATAAGATTGGGGTGGTTTGAACTGGTTCCGTCCTGCTTTGAAACCCTTTTTCTTTTATGCTCCTACTATGTGATGTTTCATCACACTGTTCAGAGGCTTGTTCAGTTTATTCTTTAAAGTGACTAATGATAAGCTTGACAACTAAATTAACATCACAACTTCGTCAAGGGAGATGTTAATATCAAAGAGAACACTTAAAATATTTATTCAATTATGTTTGTTTTTATAGTAATTATAATTATAATTTTGAATTTATATATTATTTTCTTATTCATTCTTATATTAGTTTTGTTTCTTCTGTTTTGTTATGTTTACATTAGTAGAATTCATTCAATGGATCACAGCCAGGGTTGGAAAAAAAATCATGACTTTTTTTTTTAAATTAAAAAACCAGATTTATTTGATTTAAATCAGATTTTTTTATTTAAATTAGATTTCTTTGATTTTTTTTTCTGAATACTAATTTTAATTGTTTTTATGTTTTTTGTAGTATACATAGAATAGTTTGTTATAAGAGGTGACATCTTATCTATCTGGTATATTCTACACACTGATTATCTAAAATTAAATATATAAATTTTAATCTAAATACATTCCATTATTTTGTAATTGGATAGTGCAGACTAAATAAGATGTAAATTTAAAGAACAAATTAAATATTCTTTTAATGCAAACTATTTATTTGGAAAAAACAAATCACAATTATTTCAATATTTTTTAAGCACCGAATTATGGATTTAATTATTTCAATAAAAACACTAGCTTTGATGCTTTATCCACTCCCAATTGGTTATGAAGATTAGAATGAACAATACCAAAAGAAGAAAACTGTATTTCCATTCCAGCAGATGAAGCCATGGCTGTTGTTATTTGGTAGACAAACTGGATTTCAAGTTCTGTAATATTTTCTTTACCTCCCATTACATAAAAGGAATTCCATTCCACCAGTCATAATCAATCATTGTACTACCCCTACTACATACTTTCTGATAACAACCCCTAAATTCTCGGAAAGTGCATGCTATCTATTTTCACTTATTTACTTATTGGTATTATTGTGCGGATTGATTTCCAATTCTCCTGTCTTTGAAATATATACCAAAAAAATGATTTAAAAAAAATGTGAAAAAAAAATTATTTAAATCAATGATTTTAAAAAAATCAACTGATTTAAATCATGCCAACCCTGGTCACAGACCCAATAGGGTCATAAAAATTACCTTAGGGTCACAAGGTATACAATTTATTGCATATGCATCATTGACACACTTTTTTGAGAAAAAAAATTAACTTTTTTAAAATGTGTATTTTTGTTAAATTTTAGACTCTAGTTTGAATATATGACTCTATTTTTAGAACAACATTTTCAGAAATATTCAATTTTTTTAAATTCTAGTTTGTTCTTGATATCCCTTGGACAACATTGTCATCATCAAATAAAACTAAACTTTCCTTTCACCCAAAATAAAAAATAAAATTTATTACTTTTTCTAACCTTTGTATGAAAACAGTTTTATAATAAACAATTCTTTTAATAACTGTCAATGCAATTTTTTAACAATTTCTTATTATTTCTAGACCTACAGAACTAGATGCTATTGTTTTTGGTCACTTGTTTGCCATCTTGAATACACCACTGCCAGACAATAAGCTGTGTTTCATAATTGGAGAATACCGAAATCTTGTAGACCTTTGTCGTCGCATTGATGTCCAATATTTTCAAAAGACTAATGAAGATGATGTTGAAATCATAAATGTACTATAGGAACAAAATGGAGTTTTGTATTCATAATTGATGTAGCTGAATACCAAATGTAGATTGTGTTAGAATACATTATTCAGTATTACTGCTGATACACAGTTCAACACATCGTTGTATGGAAAATCTGTTGTACAGGTGTTTCTTCATTTTCCAGAAGAAAAGAAAAGCATTTATGTACTGTTAAACATTTGTACATTTTGCCTGAATTAAAAAGTTTTATTTAACAGTTTTCTTATTATATAGATTTATCTTTTTATTTATTTATTTTTACAGCTTTATGCACTTTTCATTACTGTCAAAATTTAGAACATTATGCTTTTAACTTCTCTGTTATAGCAACAGGTCAGTGTGGGTCCTTCCTTTCTAAAAAAGAACTTTTTAATCTGACCTATTAAATGCCCTTGTTCTCTAGTTTCATTTTTTAAATATTTTGAAATCCTATTCAGTGTAATTAGTGTATTTCAGTTTGGGCTTTCTTTTCATTTGGATATCTAATTGTTAACCCTTTTAAATTCTTTTTATGGAATACCAGTTTTGAAACTCAATTCAATTATAGATTTGTATTCCTAATGCTCAAGACTAATGACGTGCACACTGTTATCACAACCACATTATTTATTACTACTTAACATTTAATATTTATATTTATACATTAATAACATTTTATTACTTATGATACGAACATGGAAAAATGCTACTCTCTAAACAAAAACTATATATAGAACAATTCACTTGTTACCAAATTTAAAATTACAGAACATAAACATTAATATTAAAATTCACAGTGAGGTCAAAGGCGTGTAATATGTTACACTTTTTGTGCTTTTGTGGTGTTCCATATGGAAAATTGTTTTGCTTCCTTTAATCTTTATTTCAACAAATTTCATGATATCTTGTTCTTAGTATATCTTGTATAAATACCAAATGGTTTGGCCCTAAAATCTATTTTGGTGTTTTTTGGTCTTCTATTCCCAAGATAGCACAAAAACATTGGCCAATACCAAAATTTTAATATTGACTTACATCAAATAAACCCCCCCTCCTCCCCAAAAAATAATATTCAGAAATATCATTTAATGATATTCCTGAATATAATTTTTTTTTTTTTAATATTTAACAGTGTTGATAAGTGTTTCTCAATATCCTTGAATATAATTTTTTAATACTTAGCAATGTTGGTCAGTATTTCCCTGACATCTTTGACTATCATATTTTGATATTTAGCAATATTCACCACTTGATAATTTTGGTATGAGAAATAGTTCATTCACTTCTTAAAGTTAGGCTTTTTCTACATGTTTAGAATGTTTATGTTTAAAATTTCTATTTCTAGGTATACAAATGCCAGGCATAGAACAAAAATTCATGGCTGTCCAGTTTTACTTATGTTTCTCACAGTTTTTTGAAAAGAATCACAATAATTACAATTTGTCACATTATTCATTATATTCTTTTGTACAGAGTGGAGAAAGGACAGAATCAATTCATTTCCATTCGCATAATATACTTCAGCTAATATAGTACTGTTTCTTGTGAGATATTATTTGATGTCAGAAAATTATATTTTTATGTCGATAGATATTACTGAATAGTATTAAAATATTTTTATGACATTTTATGACTTTTTTGTAACAACATGAAGAAAAAACATCCAAAAAAGTAAATTTAGTAAAAACTGGCAAATTTATTAAATTTAATTTTTTAGAATATTTTTCTTGCAAACAATACAAAAAACTCTTTCAAATGCTTTCATTTAAACAATTTCAAATTTAATGTTACATTATATGTCAGCCAATACCGGCAGATGTCTAAAATTTGATGTCCAACCCAGATAGTAATATATGGTTTTCCCAACCTTGATTCAACCGTATCAATGACAATGTTGCAATTTTTTCAAAAGGTTGTCAGTGAAAAGGATGTAACCTCATAAAAACCTTACATAAACCTTTGTCACCTTAGTTTCCAAAAACTGGAAAGGTTAAATCAAACTTCTTAATACAACATTCTAAAACAGTTCGCATGAAAACTGATGTATCCTTTGCAAAAAAAAAAAAAAAAAAAAAATTAAATTTGTCATTGCGATGTTTAAATAAGGTTGGCACAACATTTTAGTTATACAGCTTTATTATTATCTTTGAACCATTTCAGATTAGTGAAAATATACTAAATTTTCAGTTCATATAAAGTTGTACCTATTTAGGACATTTTTATAATTTATATATTTACATACCTTTTTTCATTTTGGTACCTTATATAAAACATTTCATCCTTTTGATATATCTCTGATTACAGCAGTATCAAACATTCTTACCATATGATACTTTTATTTTAATTCTTCAAGTGAAGCTAATTGGGCTAGAGTTGATTGAACCTCATGAATGTAACTTTGCATCACTAATATCTATTCTGAAATAAAGTACATTTCAACAATAAGAAAGAAAAATCTTAAGCCTATACTTTAATTTTATAGCAATAATAAGTACTTTGTTTATTTCTATAATTTAATTATAATTGAAATTCACATATTAAAGGATTTACTTATATTTTTTAAAGGTATTAAGCTTTCAATTTTGTTGAAAGTATTCCATGAAACAATTTACAAGGCTTTTCATAAAAAAATATTTCTACAATTTCTTACAATTAATATAATATGTTATAATACAATAATCAAATCTTACAACTCCCTTTCAAAGCATCGACTTTGAGTAGATAGTCATTAATTGTTTACTTTGGTAAATTCTTCTGAAATAAAAATTTCATTAACATTAGAAACATTTGCACCTTTTACTTTCTTATAATTTGTTGTGATATAATTTTGAAGCAGTTATATTTATTTCTGTAGGAGACTTGCTAGACAAAATTCTAATAGATAAACAGACAAATTTTTTTCCAGTGCAGGTGGTAATATATACAGATATTTATGCGAAACAGTTACACATTTAGCACCACCCAAGATCATATGTATCTTAATGCTATGGACATGAGAAGCATTGCCCCATGCTAAGTCTTTTTAATTTCATATCGGAGCTCAAGCAGATGACCCCTCTTGGTGAACTGCCAGCTCCAGAGATATTGTTTGACAAGTGGATCGGGGCAGTCAATTTTGGCGCTACAGTTTCACAGGAAAATTATTTAATTCATTGGTGCCATCTATTCACTAATATATTAACTAAACCTATTTAAGTAATCTTGAGCTTTTGTCGAGGATTCTTACAGAAGGCCAGACATCTGTACAAAACAAATTAGATAACATTTCTGCATTCGTCAAAGCATACTATTTCGAAGAAGTAAATAAGATCCATAGATATCTCAATGCCATACTTAATGTTTGTTATGCAAAGAAAATAATAGTAAAAGCATTGAAATAAGGGAACCTTCTTCAACTGTAAATGTTAAACAGAAAATCTAAAAACAAAGTCGATATTTCTCTACTTAAAAGGTAAGCTGCAGTGGAAACATTTAAAATAATTCAACTGTAGAAGAAATTCTAAATATTAAAGAAGGTTAACTGATAGATGCAACAGAAATTACATCAATCAATACATATTTTGATCATATATATTGCAGCTCTAATAAATAAGATTTATTAGTTTTTATTTGTATGATCTTTTACTTTTTAAAATCATTACAATAACTGGTAAAAATATGCAATCACACTGCATTATTCAGACAGTAATGTTTGTTCTTAGTTTATTTTTATGGACAATAAATAGCCTGATTTAAGCATGAAAAAATTATTCATTGAAATATCATTCAATATAATAATTTAGAATCTTATATTTTTCTATCAAAAATTATTCAAGAAGAATTCGTTTTTACTCTTTACTAAGGGAAATAATTATTCAATATTGCTGTATACTTTTGAGAGGAATAGTAAAATTTAAACTTATGAATATTCTTTGATAGAAAGCTGTAAGTTTCTAAATTATTATATTGAATAACATTTTTTCAGAACAATGTTTTTATCTTTAAAAATCAAATGCCCATTATAGACTATAGACCTTGAGGTATAAAGTTTATAATAGCAAAAATTGATTTTAAAAATTTAAGATAATAAAAATATAAGAAAATAAAAAAGGGATAGTTAAAAATAAAAGTTAATTTTAAAAATTGTCAAAAATGTAAATATTAGAAATGAATAAAATATTATAAAATATTAAAATATAAAAACAAAAAATAATAATAAATATAAATATTAAAATTTAATAATTTAATTAAAATATAATAAAATATTAGAAATATTAGCCTTTCTCAAGCTCATTTCTTAGCAAAAATTAATTTTATAAACTTAAAACAACAAAAACTAACAAAAATGAAAATATAAAATATAAAATTCAAGTAACAAAAAATAAAAAGGAGAAAATAGAAAATTAATTTAAAATATTGTCAAAAATGTAAATAAAATAACACAAAAACTGTCCAAGATCCTACAAAATTACTTGGATAGTTTTAGTTAATATATTAGAGAATAGATGGCGCCAGTTAACTAAGCAATGTCTTCTGGAACTGTAGCACTGAAATTGGCTGTCCCAGTCCACTCTTTATTGTTTGAACTTTGAGAACACTAAAACCACAAAATTATTTTACATGTCCTAGTTGCCATTAACAAACAGCGTGGATCTTTGGCTGACTTGAGCCTTGAACTTAAAATTATCGGGACATATAGGGTAAACGTGGTTAAAACATCTAATTTGATGTTGACAGATTTGCCGACAGAGCTACCACAGCTAAAAAAAGATAAAAAAGCTGTGGTATGTACAAAGGGAAATATACATCCCTCCCAGATTTTTTTTCTTCAAATTGAAACATTTTAGGGTAATTATTTTGTTATACTATTATAGATGTTTTAAATTTTTAGTAAAATTAAATTTTTTTTCCATGGTTAATTTTTTTCCAACCACAAACAGAAAAAAATGAATCCATATAAATCACCTCCCAAGAAATGAACAAAAACCTTTTTGCTGTGTATAAAATAGTATTTCAGGTTTAGTGTTTGTAGATGAAGAGAAGGGGTGCATCCCTGTAGAATATATTCCCATTTCCACACTTCAACAGTTTCCTAGCAAAAAATTACAGGAGGTATTCTTTTCTTCCAGTTTTTCAGTCATTAAAGGATTTTAATTAATTTGTCAATGATTTATTTTAGGTTCTACCAATTCTAGTAGGTCGGAATTTTTGTTTTCATGGTACCTTTATTATTTTCTTTAAATATTTATTTCCGCGATTTTCATAACTTGATAAAAAATATCAATTCTTGTACTGTTTTAAATAGGAGAAATAAGATTCTTATAGTGTATTCTTTAATTTTTACAAAGTTGTAATTCTAAACTAAAGAAAGTGTTCCTATTATGACAATGGTGATTTGCTATTCTCCCAAATTGGTTTCTAGATACGCTACTGAAAAAAAGTACACTTGTATGATTTTAATTTCAAAACGTTACTTGCTAAAACACGCCTCACATTAAAAATATCATTCTATCATTCTCCTTTCACCATTTTTCTTCCAATTCTTATCTGTAATGTAGTTTAAAAAAATAGGCACAAGTTCTATCACTGACGTCAATGACTTACCGGAGCCATTTATTCTTTACAAAGGATGTTTATTAATAGCCAAAAGATAAGCAGTTCGAAAAGAATCTTGTTATGGCTGATAAATGTTAGAAAATAAAATATACACGTGGGTGTGCGTAGTTATCTAAGAGCTTGTTTGTTTTCCATGTCATCAAAGTTTTCGCTTGTGAATGTTGATAAAATATTTTTAAAATATTCGTCCAAAGAAACATTTAAAAAAAAAAAAAACATCCGAGTTATCTGTTATATACCCGAAATCTTAAAAAGGTAATTGAAAGGGATAAGTCAATTTTTTTTTGTGTCTGAATTTATGTTTAGGTTATTTAAATTTTTATCAAAACAGTGAGCACTGATAAATCCTGGTATTATTATTTTTTTTTATTAGACTTTTTTTTCAACTGTTATTTTCGTCTCAAGAGGTTCCTTTCATTCCCACTGAATCATCTTGAATCATCTGTCAACTTATGGTTTAGGGTGCTACGATATTGCAGTCGAGGTATGTCATGAGCGACATACACTTCATAATGACGTCAGATGGCGTCATTATGATGCGGCTGAGAGGAGAATTTATGTTACCAAATTCTCACCTCTGTATTAGCCCTCGTGTTGCAAAAAGTAGACCGTAGTGTTCTAAACCAAATACACCTCTGATGACTTTGACATCATAATGACTCGAAAGTCACCTGTGACATATGTCAATCCCAATGTTGTTATAACCAAACAAGAGGGCCATAGTCTACTCAAATTAAGGCAAGGTGTGCGCTTTTCGTTTATAAAGAGCACCACTAGGGTGAAAGAACAACCTTACTCAAAGTGGGTCCTCTTAATTTTGAAGCAGGGATCAAGCAGAAGACCCCCCAGGCTTGGCCTGCTATCATTTGAGAAAGTAGAGGATATTGTTGTAGATTTGGATTTTACCTATGTATTAAATGCTTTGTCGATATTGTAAATAGATGACGCTGTCCTCCAAAACGTGATATGTACTTAAAAAAAAAAACGGGGAGTCCGAGGAGAGATTCGAGAGAGTACGCACCTGCCTCATAGGACAGTTCATTAGTTGAATAAAATTTTATTTTTGTTTTGTCTTTTAAGAAAATGTAGAAATATTTGTATTCTTACTAACTAGCCACGACAATTGTGGCCACTAACATTTTTATTTCGTTAATAATGCCCCAGTCACTATTAACGAACACGGTCCGCTCGAGCCCCGAACCCTCTACCCTTCAGTTACGTTGCCTTTGCCAACTAACTGCTAACTGCGGCTCCTTCCGTAAAATGGTAGGACCCAGATGATTTAATCTCTGATAGTTATTACATCGAGCAAGAGTAAGACTCCAGGTTCCAGTCTCATCAGGGTCGGTTAGGGCTAAATGAAGATTAACTACATTGCAATTTACAACTGTGCAGCGTTTAATCTACAAGTACTTCAGTCACCACTCATGAATGCAGCCTAAATATTTTTATAGTTGAATTGAATTCGGGGAGGAATTTCAAAGATTTTATCATAGTTAAACAGTGATTAGTTCTTTAAAAATGTAAGATGAAATTGGAACCACGTAAAGTTCGTTAATAGTGCCCCAGTCACTATTAACGAACGCGGTGGATCTTAGGTCCGATCGAGCTCGAACCCGCTACCCTAAAGTTACGAGATCGTTAGTTACGTTGCCTTTGCCGACTGAGCTAACCGCGGCTCCTACCGCAAAATGGTAGGATCCACATGATTTAATCTCTGATCGTTATTACATCGAGCAAGTGTAAGACTCCAGGTTCCAGCCTCGTCATGGTCGGTTAGGGCTAAATAAAGATTAACTACATTGCATTTACAACTGTGCAGCGTTAAATCTACAAGTACTTTAGTCACCACTCGAATTCAGCCTAAATATTTTTATAGTTGAATTGAATCTGAGAATGAGTTTCAAAGATTTTATCATAGTTAAACAGCGATTAGTTCTTAAAAAAGATTTAGGATGAAAATGGAACCACGTAATTTGAGCTCCCATGCCACAGGTCCAAGGTTCGATCCTCGGGCTGGACAAGGTCGACTCAGCCTTTTATCCCTTCAGTGGGTAAACAGATTGAGGACCAAGCATGCTTGGGGACTAAACACTAGGAGTTC
Organism: Pardosa pseudoannulata; assembly: GCA_032207245.1. Classification (NCBI taxonomy): domain Eukaryota; kingdom Metazoa; phylum Arthropoda; class Arachnida; order Araneae; family Lycosidae; genus Pardosa; species Pardosa pseudoannulata. The sequence goes on along the minus strand of CM063500.1, from coordinate 389,479 downwards.
CGCGTAAGGTTGACCACCTAACCATGACATATGCTTCTTACCCCAAGGCCCTCAGTCTCGAAAAGAGATTGGTACCGTAGGCCGTGGCCCCCTAAGGTGGGCTGTAGCTCCGAGGAATTTAGTTTAAATTTGTTTAGTTATATGAGGCACTCGGAGTTGCCTTTGGGTTGTACTATTAGAGGACGAGATATGTCAACTTCGACATTCGCGTCATAATGACATCAGATGTCGTCATTGTGACGGGAGAAAAAGAGAATCTATGGTACCAAATTCCCATCTCTGGTGACACCTGGCGTCATTATGACGCGATGTGACATATTTCGAGCACAATAGCCTTTGTTTTAAATGCCGGTATTCATCAAAAAGAAAAGGTACGTACATAAATATCTTATAAAAACATCTATAGTTTTTCATTCATAAATAAAAGCGTCATAAACCAAGTCAGCAACGCTGTATGTAATTTCATTGCACATTGAAAAATATACTTGCAACCACATTCAGTCTTTTAATTTACGTTTTAAGTATTTACTAGATTTAAATTTGCCTGGTAAGTATTGGAACATATTCAATTTATGCTTCAGTATTTACTAGACGAATTTAAACTAGAGTAATTTTATGAAAAACTAGGAAAATAAAAAAAATACATATAGTTAAAATGGAATTATGGCACATCATTTCATTTCATTTTTACAAAATTGGCCGAATGATTAGGGCGCAGATATTCGGTACCGGTATACGTGGGTTCAAATTCACTGCGTAAGGATGGCCGATTCGTTTGGAATCGGCTTTAAGCAAAAGGCCCCGTTCTCATTAGCCTTCGTGTTGCGAAATAGTAGACCGCAGTGTTCCAAATCAAACTAAACCTTTAAGAAAATTGCATATCTGGTATGACAGCAAAATTTGAAAAAAGTTTGTCAAAATCAGTAATTTATAAATTATCGATTTATAGTAGTAAATGTATTCTTCTGACTTTTAAGACCATTTTGTTCTAACCTTCATCCGCATTTATAGTTATGCTTATATGCAGAGCCTGATTTTCGACAGGGCAAACGGGGCAAGCCCCGGGCCTCCAGTCAAAAGCCCCCCCCCCCAAATAAAAAGAAATTAACTTTTCCAGTTAAAAACATGATACGTATGTCTAAAATTCACTTTAAATCATCGACAATTTCTTCTTTTAGTTTCTGACTTATTCAGTATCATTAGAGAGCATATTCACAAATGTAAGTGCTGACAAAAAATGTAGAACACGCAGCTACATTCTGTTTTAGGCAGGAAAATTCCTCGGGTAAGAACTTACAAAATTCTAATATACGCTTTACCTTCCAGGATTTTTTTGTAACTTTTTTATAATTTTACTTATTTCCTATTTTTTCATTTTATTTTAAACTAATCTTATTTTACTGCATTTGTGAGTCAACTTTAAAGGCTTGACGGGCCATAGTTTAAACATCACTACATATAACAATCACCCCGTTGCCACCACCTGTGTATAGCAAAGTGAGGGGGTGGGCGGATAAATGGGTTTGCCTTGGGCCCCCATTTCTGTAAGTCGGGCCCTGCTTATATGCCCTGAAAGTAATGCTAATTTTGTCAGCCTCTTGGGACTAATTCTAATCCGAAGAAGAGGTATTCTTTCATGGTTGCAAACGATCTTTCAACTCTTTAAGAGGTTTTTGGTTTTGGTTTTGGAGTGCTACGGTCTTCTTTTTGCAACACGAGGGCTAATGAGACCGGGACCTACTGCTTAAAGCCGATTCCGAACGGCTACGAACATCCATGCCATAGTGGGATTCGAACCCATGAACTCCGGTTCCAAAGGCCAGCACCCTAACCAATCGGCTATCGTTCGGCCTCTTTAAGAGGAAACTAGTAATGTACACAAATTCACAAATTTTAATAAGTTTAAATAAATCTTGTAATGTATACGACGAAAAAATATTTCGAAAATGGGCTAGATCCCTCTATAAATATGCCTTTGACATAAATTGTATTGGCATAAGCAAACTTTTTTTGTTTAATGTCCTTGCTTTATTAAACATTTTGCATTGTTGTGTAACTAATTGTTATTGTGAGCAAATTTGCTGTTTTGCTCTCCAATATTTTTAGGTTGTATTTATATTTTAATTTTTTTATTCGACTTCTGCCCCTCTCATTTGAAGTGCCTAAATTACTCAGCGTTTTAGGCCGAGACGAAGCCAGAATTTATTTTGAACAATGTCTTAATACAAAGTACAGTAAATTTTCAAAATTATAAATCTTCTATATAATAATAGCCTAAGTTATCTGTCCGTCTGTCCTCGAATTTATGAAGCGGTTGTACCTGGAATGGATAGAGGCATCCATATTGGATTCTTGATGAGTTAAGGTTAGCAACGTTCAAAATCCATCCCTACCCCCTTTTCTATCATTTAATACCATTATTTCAAGCCCTATTTTCCATGATTAAGAGCAAGAGATTAAATTTATCAATTTATCACATAATAAATAGGTAAAAATAAAAAGAATTTTTCTAGCAATATGACGTTATTCCTTTAACCATCTCTAGTGGCGTACGCAGAATTTTTTCAAGGGGGGGTTCATAATTCTAAAAAATAATAGCCCGTATAATTTCTACTAAAATTTTTATTTTTGCCATTTTATCTGAGCTCAAAGGGGGGGGGGGTAAACCCCTAACTCCCCTTTCATGCGTCCCTGACCATCTCATTTAATCATTTTTTTTTAAATTATTTAAATATCGCATGCATTATTTTCATACGTTTTATCACTGAACTTATATATTACGTAACTAATTTTCTTTTATATTTAGCTTAAATAATAAATTAGGTACATTTGAGCTAATTTTAATTTTATCATCGATTATTTTTTGTTGCAATTAAAATTTTATCACATATATTAACAAAATATTCTATCTACCTCCAGGGTGTAGTGGAAATGATAGTTTCATTCCTTTACTTCCGTTAATTACTGTAGAAAAAAAAATTGGGAAAAACTTAACGATAATTTAGACATAGCTAAGATTTGGTTTGGTTTGGTTTGGTTTTGGAGTACTACGGTCTACCTTTTGCAACACGAGGGCTAAGGAGACCGGGACCTACTGCTAAAAGCCGCTTCCGAACGGCTACGAACATCAATGCCACAATGGGATTCGAACCCACGAACTCCAGTTCCGAAGGCCAGCACCCTAACTATTCGGCCATCGTTCAGACATAGCTAAGAAAACTTATTTTATGAATTATCTTTCTAAATGAATTAAACTTGATTCTAAACTGAATCACCGTATCGGAAGACTTTAGACGAGTATGGAGATAAACAAGTTATTGAGCGTGTACCAGATAATTCTCAGAAAAAAAAAACCATTTTTTTTATCTGCCTTATAGGGTATTTTACAATTCTGGATAATTAAAAAGTTTACTGATCCCGTCATATGACGGGCTATATGCTAGTTATAGAATAAAAGCTAAAGTCTTAAAAAAATTCTTACTTTTATATTGCTTTTAACAATATGTTAATCACTGCACGCATGCTTTTTAGAGAGACTATATGTCCTTGCATAGCCTGCATACGTTCAGTGTCACACCACTGTTCCGATTACTGAAGAACTTTGAAGAATTCTGTTTCGCACGAAATACTGTTAAACGCTGTTATATTCGTGCTTTTCCATTTCGTGGGTCGGATATTGCCTCCAGAATCTTGTGACCAGGATGTATTTAGATTTTCTTGTCGGAACTTAAGAATCGATTGGGGATGGGGATCTCTCGTTTTATGGGATTTTCATTAATTCCGGTTTTTATTACCAAGCATAACGTTTTCCATGGTTAGTTTCAAAAGAACTAAAAAACTCTCAGAAAGGTTATTTGAACACTAGTCCGTCATATGACGGGATCAGTAAAAGTTTTAATTTTCCAGAACTGTAAAGTATCCTATGAGACAGGTAAAAAAAATGGTTTGCTTTTTGGATTTGAATTATCTGGTACAATCTCAATAATTTGTTTATCTTCATACTCCTATAAAGTCTCCCGATACTGTGAATGCAGTTTAGAATCCCGTTGAATTCGTTTAGAAAGATAATTCAAAGTTTTCTTAGCTACGTCGTAATTATCGTTAAGTTCTTTCTAATTTTTTTCCACAGTAATTAATGTAAGTAAAGGAATGAAACTAATATTTCCACTACACCCTGGAGGTAGATACAATTTGTTGTTAATACCGGTGATAAAATTTTCATGGCAACAAAAAATAATCGATGATTAAATTTAAAATAACCACATATGTACCTAATCTATTATTTAAGCCAAATATAAAAGAAAATTATTTCCGTAATATCTAAGTTTAGTGATAAAACGTACGAAAATAATGCAGACGATATTTAAACGATTTAAAATAAGAAATGATTAAATGAGATGGTTGAAGAAAGGACGTCATAATGCTAGAAAGAAATGTTATTTATACCTATTTATTATGTGACAAATTGATAAATTTAATCACCTGCTCCTAACCGAGGAAAACAGGTATTGAAATAATGGCATTATAAATGCTAGAAAAGGGGGGAAGGGGTGGATTTCGAACGTTGTAACCCTAACTCATCAAAAATTTACTATGGATGTTTCTATCCATTCCAGGTCCAACCGTTCATAAATTTGAGGTCAGACGGACAGATAACTTAGGCTATTATTATATAGAAGATTTACAATTTGAAAATTTACTGTACTTTGTATTAAGATATTGTTCAAAATAAATCCTGGCTTCGTTTCGGCCTAAAACGCTAGGGACAGTTGAGTAATTTAGCACTTCAAATCAGATGGGCAAAAGTCGAATGAAAAAATTAAAATATAAATACAACCTAAAAAATTTGGAGGGCAAAACAGCGAATTTGCTTCTTCTCTTATAATTCTTAGAGGTTTGACGTACTGGAGTATGGGTGGGTGAGGCCTTCGACGATACAGGCTGAACATCTATTTACTCTTGAATACATGCTTTATTCATGGGAATAATTATATACATCTGTGTACAGGATTCAGTAAATTCAATTAATTCTGGGATCTCGTGCTGAGATAAACGTTAAAAATATGCCATACATGGGTACATAGAAGCTAGTAACACAGGAACATTTCACTAATGAGTTCCGGTACGGGACTCGGATAAATAATCTACCGATCTGATGATCCGAACAGTTGACTTCGACACTGAGGCACGAAACGCTCAAAGTACGTATCTCGCTGGAGTTCGTTGAGAATCAAAGGATGCAGGACGATCCAAAATGAGAGTAAGTGTCACTCTCAGAGACCTACTTCAAAGCACGAAGTAAAAAAAAAATTATTAACGGTAATGCGAATGAGACCCAGAAGGTCTACTTCTTAGCAGAAAGCAGAGACGCTGGCGGTCACTGAAGGAAAGCAAGTTCTGGCAATTCGGAGTGACAAGTGGACTCTTATCAAGCTTCACCAAAACAAAAAACACCTCCTCTCTTGGCTCAGCCAATCTCTTGTATAGAGGTCCCGGTTGCTCTTGCGGGATTCTTCCGGAACCTTCCAGAACACAGCCATCTATATAGAAGGCCTGCTCGCTCAAAAAAATGGCGGCGGCCGAAGGCGGTTTCCCTCCTATAATCCTCAAGTAAATTGTGTTATGCCTTTTAGTACTTATCAAAATATTTTTTCAAAAAATAAACTAAGGATATTCAATTATTTCATTAACTTGAATATTTATTAGTAGAAAATTATTTTGCTATAGATTTTATTTGTGTGTCAATTTATATTTAAATTTTAGTTACCAAAATAACTTCATACACTACACGAGAACAGATACGATACATAGATAAAATTTTAAGCAAAGAAATTACATTTGCAAAAAATTACACAATTTTTTACTTACCTTTTATTAAATGGTCCCTTACATTTTATGGTTACTTACATTTTATTAAATAATCTTTATTCATAAAATATGATACTTTACGGATCACATTAAAGTTAAAATAAATAAAATCCTTAAGGATTATATTAAAGGTAATGTTAAAAAACACTGCCTTAGTATAAAATCATAGAACAATTTATCATTGACAAATTTCACAAACTCATGCAAAAATATTATGCTGAGGCAAAATTTTTACAGTTTTATTTACGTATAATATCTGATTCTGATTTGTACTACATAAACAATGAAACATAATTCAATAGTATACAGAAAAAAAAGTAAAAATGTTGTTACAAGAAATATTTAAGAATTTTTTTATTTTTCTCTTATTGGATTTTTCCTTAACTTCTTCAATATATTTTTCAGTCACTTTTTTAGGGTAGTTATTCAGAAATATTTTATAAGTAGTTAAAATTATATTTTTGGAGTGAAGTAAACAATCATGCAAACATAATTTAGAAGACCTATTTATATCATCTATTACATTTTTAAGATATGGTTAAGTGACTGTTATTAATAAATTGAGTTGATTATCATTTGCTATAAAATTACTGTTATATTTTAATAAAACATTTGTAAATATCTGAATACATAAATGTAACTTTAAGTATAAATACAGTTTTTTTTAAGTTCCTCTACCTAAAGCATCTATTAATTAAAATTTATTTATATAATTTTAACAGCTTGCAAATTTTATTTAGATGGGATTTTTCTACTTTTGGCTGTTAGACATAGCTATTCAAAAACTTTAAGCATGTTTATTTAATCACTTTTCTACAGGTTATATGAGAACTTACCTGTTATAAAATAGTACAGCATTGAATAAAGGTTATATTTTTATAATAAAAATGTGTAAAAACATTGCTTCTGTCGATTACTTTAGATTAATTTTTTTTCTTACATTTATAAATTTTCTTTTGGTAGTTTAATTTTTATTACATATATGTCTTCTTTACGCTTCGACATTCAAAATTTTAAATTGTAGAAAGTTAATATGAAAATCTGGAAAAAGAGCTCAGGACGTAAAAAATATGAAGTTGATAAATCAGAAACAAGTTAAAGTGCAGATAACATTGATTCTACATAGAAATTTCCCAGTTGCTATTGTAGTATGGGAAAGAAGTTGTACATCAACTTTTATTAATAAAGCCCCTTAAAAACACATTATAAATCAATGAAGTAAGGATACATTAATCTTTTATTGTGATAATAATAAATAGTTTTCCTTTAGGATAAAACAGAAATTGTAATTTGTGAGTTATCAACAATAGCCAAGTTGCAATACACAGTAAAAACGAAACTTTAACATAACTTAGAATACATTTAACTTACAGATATTAAATGTTGTATTATATAAACTCCTTAATGAGATCTAACAATAAAATGAAACTTATTTTTAAAACGACAGTTATAATATGCAATATGATACAAAGCACATACTAATAACAAAACATTTGAACCATTCTAAAGTGTCGAACTTACCATCATTTGTATGATATACTTAATTAGAAAACAGCTCATAAAATAATAGAAGAAACAGTAGCAAAATTGCTACTTACCTTACATATAAAGACAAGCATTATTTTATTTCCATAAATTTCTTTCTTTGTTTTTTTCAAAAGAAGTAATAGGCAAGCAATCAACAAGCATCAACAGAATTTAATAGAATGCCGCCTTTTAGAGATCACGTGACCGGTTTTCGGAAAATCAGCGAGCAGGCCTTGTGTTTAGATGGCTGTGTCCAGAACCAGGGTGACGTAATTTTGCCGTCAACCTACCCGCTTGGATGAGCTGAAGCGTTTCCAGATGTGGCAGAAGTTCTTCTTTAAGTTAACCGACGAACCATCCTAAATCCATTAGTGGCTCCGTTCACTTGGTCCGTTAACTTGGTCCATATGGAAACCCACCGTCACTCGATTATAAATTATTATCAGTCTCTTGACGGCAATAGACATCATAAAGACGTAGACACACTGGCTCCGGCGTACTGACAGTTTTAAATTATTTCCACTTAAGAGACTGCCTCTGTTTTGTGTCGGAAACCTGGTACATCAACGGCTTTGTTCGGACCACCCTTTTCTACCCACTTCTAACAATAATTGTCCGCTGCAAAGGTCACCTTCCGTTCTTCTTTCGTTTGGGTCATGTAACGGATCGTTACAGGGGGTAGGGATTTGATCTCCCTTGTGCCTCCCAAATTACGCCCGTATCTAGGGAGACTATACAGTTTAGTATCAAAATTATACATAAGAACTTACATATTACCCCAAATGCAATCCTATTTAGATTTTTTATTTGGTATTTCTGTTTTTAAGAAGCATTCCCTTTAAAAATATTTAGGTTTGTCCCTGCCGCTTACATATCTTACTGTGAATTTAAAGAGAAAAACTCAGTAAATCTCATAACTATTGCAGTAATTAGTATTATTGTAAACTTCAAACAGGCACTTTCAAATTTATCAGTGTTTTTCAAACTGTGCACCGGTGAATCTTGGGATTTCTGAATTTAGAAAAAAGAGATATTTATATTATACTTGAATAAGTAAGTGTTATAGCTTACAATCCCATATATATAATAAATATCAATAAAACAATTGGCTTTTTTTCCATATTGTTATTTTCAATTCTCGAATGCATTGGAGTGGACAAAATTATAGCAACATAAAGTAAAACGTCGCTCGAATTATCTCGAGTATGCACAGTTTGACCAGTTTAGCGCGCTCGAGTTAACTCGAGACTGCACCTTACGGGGTTAAGGAATATATTGTAAAAGTACATCCTGTATTCCGATACATCAAGAACACCAAAGTAAATTATAGCCCAAAAGACCTCATAATGACTCTAAAAAATTCTCAGTAGTTTTCAAACCCCACGAAAACCTAATTTGTCTCTGCTTTTTATCCTTTTTTCCCCTCTGTAAACGCTGGACGATGACCGAATGGTAGACCGCTGCTCTTCGGTAGCGGAGTTCGCATCCCGCTGATGGCATAGATGTTCTCAGCCGTTCGAAATAGGCTTTAAGCAGTAGGTTCCAGTATCATTAGCCCTATTGTCACAAAGCAGTAGACCATACCGCTCCAAACCAAAACAAAGCAAACCCCACCCCTACTGTAAACTGACCACTGGGGCTACAGGTCACGCCCTCAGGCAAGGGACCTAACCAGTTAAAACTTTATATAGTGCCATAGCGGCCAGTTTTGGAGATTCTGAACAAAATGAAGAGCCACGCTGTCGGAGACAGATTTTTAAGAGATTACTTCACATTCTTAAACTGTCTAGAAGATCGCAGATTGAAGTGATAATGCATTCAACTGACTTTGAGACAATAATCTTTCTTCACTAAACAGTCTCTTGCTTTGTCACACCAACTGGTCAAAACTGTAACCTCCCTTCATCTTATGTATACTCCGTTTTACGGCTACACACTTGTATATATACATGTGGTGTATATATGTATATATATTGTAACGATCCCTTACATAACCCATAAAGAAAGAAGAACGGAAGGTGACATTTAAGGACCTTCGTATCGAAAACTTATTATTACCGTAGGTAGAAACGCGCGGTCTGAACAAAGCCGTTGTGTACCTGGTTTCCATCAACAAAACAGAGGTAGTCGCTTAAGTGGAAGTAAATTAAAAACTGTCAGTACGCCGGATCCAGTGTGTCTACGTCTTTATGATGTCTTATGCCGTCAAGAGATTCTGATAATAACTATGAATCGAGTGACGGCGGGGTCCACTATTCCCCACATATGGACCAAGTTAACAGTGCCGCTAATGTATTTAGAATGGTTGGTCGGTTTAATTAAAGAAGAACATCTGCCACATCTGGAAACGCGTCAGCTGAACCCGGCGGGACGTTTGACCGCAAAATTGTGTCCCACTGTATCTGGAAGGTTCCGGAAAGAACCACGCGAGGGGCAGCCGGGACCCCTATATAAGAGGATTGGTTGAGCTAAGTGAAGAGTTGTCCTAGTAGAAAGCTCAATACGATCTACCGGAGTTGACTTCGTTCTAGAACTTGAACTTAAATCTTTTCTTCATAAGTGCTTATTTTTTTTAAGTATTATAATGTATTAACCTATTAGTGTTGTATTAAACTTAGCTGTAACTTTCTTATTCCTTCTGTTATACCGTGTCCCCCATCACCGAACTCGTATATCGTGTCTACTTTTATCACTTTATCTTATTTAATTTTTAACTCTATAATATCTTACCTAGATTAATATAGTATTCTGTCCTCAATTTCGTGATTAGTTATCTGATATCTTATTACCATGCATGCTGACAGAACTTCTGACCTAGAGGGCCTAGCTCAGGCAGGTCAGACAGCGAGCTCCCGTGCGATGTTCCGTGCGATGAAGAGAAGAGGGTTTTTTTCTTTTGTGGAGCTCGAGAAGAGTCCACTTGTCTCTCCGAATTGCGGAGCTTGCTTTCCTTCAGAGACCACCAGCATCTCTGATTTCTGCTAGGAAGTCGCCTACAACTTCGGGATCTCAATCCTGTTACATTTAATAATTTTTAACTTCGTGATTTGAAGTAGGTCGCTGAGAGCGAAGCTTATTCTCATTTTTGATCGTCTTGCCTCCTTTGATACCCATCGAACTCCAGCAAGATACGTACTCTGAGCGCTTCGAGCCTCAGTGTAGAAGTTAACTGTTTGGATCATCAGACCTGTCAGTGTCAGAGTCCCGTACCAGCACTAATTAGCGAACTGTTCCTGTGTTCGAGAATTATCAGCTTCACTGTATCCAGGTGTTCCATATTTTTAATGCTTATCTCAGCACGAGATTTCAGTAGCAAAAATTATTTAATGAAGATTAAATAGATGTTTAGCCTGTATCCTTGACGGCCTCTACTACCCTTACTCCAGTATGCCCCAATATACACCTTTTTTCTGGATAAGAAATTATTGCAGTCGTCCTAATTTAATTAACAAGTAAGAATTGACAATAACTTTTTCTTTAAGCAACCTGTTATCTATAGGATGAGCTTTGTATTTTTATACTGTTTATAAAGAAAATTTATGAATTAAACTGATAAAACTATATATTTAAGAGGCAAAAAATTATAAATAAAGTCTACTAAATATCATATAAAGACTTCCTACAATGTCTAGAAAACATCTTTAGGGTTTTTTGAAATTTGCTCGATGTATCTATCAGTTTTAGTTAAACTGTACTTCTTTCATGGGGGAGGAGGGGTTAGAAATTTTTGCATGTGAAGCTCTGCCACTTCGGCAAATTATAATGCCATACAAGAGCGTATTATAGTATAATTTGACAAAAAATATAGTACAATTATCAATGTATAATATAAATGAGTAAACCGATATGAAATCTTTGTTAAAAATGAAAACTTTTGTCAGTCTTTTGGACTGTGTGTTCACCCCTGGCACGAATCGCAACTAGCTATTAGAATCTTTTCCCATAATTTAACAGTGACGGACAGTAGCAGCAAATGAAGTTTGAAAATTAACACTATATGTTTTTATAATTTTTAAAATATTAGAAGTATAGTTTTACTCATTCTGTTAAATAAACTTAATTTTGATCACTTCAGAACCTTTAATTAGGTTGCGACTATAACTGCCATGGCCAGCGGACTCTAGACACTGAGTAATGGAATGATGGCGGCGATAGCAGCAAAAATTTAAAAACGTAAATGACAGGTTTAATGACACAAATAAGCAATTTTTTGTATGCAACAAAGTATTTTTGGGAGTTTTACTAGAAATCAATAACAACTGTAAATTCAAGAGAAAACACGATAGCAGTACTCCCTTCACAACCACGTGCATACTGGAGCTGCAAGTCGTGTAACAGGTGGAAACGAAAATCAACCTAAAAAATTGTTTCCAAAACATGACATTAGGCTTCTACTTGTACGCCGGTCAGTGCACATTTGTGCCGCTATAGCCGTAGTGTCTGAAAACGACCGTTTTGTTTTGTGGACGGCTATTGTCGTCATATATATATATACTATATATATATATATATATATATATATATATATATATATATATATATATATATATATATATATATGTATATATATATATATATATATATGTATATATATATATATATGTATATATATATATGTATATATATATATGTATATATATATATATGTATATATATATATATATATATATATATATATATATATATATATATATATATATATATATATATATATATATATATATATATATATATATATATATATATATATATATATATATATATATATATATATATATATATATATAGCTTTAAAACTTACCTTTATTCTACGAGCACAAAATACTCTAAAATAGATTGGATTTTAAGTGCCAGGGAGTTTGGTTTGTTTTTTTAGCGTTAAGGTCTACTTTCTTGCAACACGAGGGCTAATGAGACTAGTACCTACTGATTAAAGCCAATTCCGAGCGGATATGAACATCCATGCCACAGGGGGATTCGAATCCACGAACTCCGGTACCGACGATCAGTGCCTTATCGGTCTAAGTGACAGTAGGTGTTTTTCTTCAAAGTAAAGAATTTCTATTGCTATCCTATTCTGAAAAACTGCTCTGAATGACTTTTGTCGGAAAAAAAGGAATTTAGTGAACAAAAAAATAACAAGAAAGTTATTTTCGTCCTAATTAAGAAAATACCTTCATATTTTGGTAATTCTAAAAGAATTTCAAAATCTTATCTGCTGGTTTTAAACTTTTTCCATTTTAACACGTGTGTTGTCACACTTCCTGTTACACTCTCCCTTTGTCAAAAGAAGAAAAAAAAAAAAAAACACTTTTCTGAATTAATTTTATGGATCAATGACAGATGGCGCCACAAGCGCTCCTTTTCTATAGTAGATTCAAAGACGATGTATGAAGGGCTTATTGAAATAACCGCTTTTTGCTATTACTGACGAGTTTGGACCTAGATAAGTTTGACACGATTATTGACGAGATAGTCGCAGGAAGTTCAATAAAAGACAGTTGAAGCTTATGGTTAATATTCGATTTTTCTCTTTACCGTTCTAACTTTTTTTTAAAAAAAGAATTCATGCATCCACGGCCGTAACCAGCGGGAGTTCAATGGGCTTGAACTCACTCCCACTTTCAAGTTCTGAAGGGTACTGTATTGCATTTTGAGATGGAAAATGCATTGAGACTTATCTGAATTTTGGTATCGTCAATCTTTGTATTTGTCACATAATATTATTTAAAAAATAAGCACAGGTGAGTGTAACAACATGGTTTGTTTGTGGGTACAAAAATAACGGTATATGAAGGAAAACGAAGCCAAATGTTCTTGTCTACTACACAGATTCTGGAAAAATTTATACAAATAAAAACTAGTTTTTACATCAGTCGATGCGGAACCACAGAATGGGAAGGTTGATTAAAAAAATCAATTTAGATTTAAAATTAACTTTTTATTTATCCTTTCGGAAATGATATATACGCTCCCGGTACAATTCCGCTGTGAAATGTACCTACATAGATTCTGGAAAAATTTAGACAAACTAGTTTCTACATTAAAACTAGTTACATTAAAAACTAGTTTCAACATTATTAGTTTTATGATTGCTCTTTTCATTTTTTATAATGTAAAACTGTTTATATATGACATAATTCGAAAAAATTAAAACTATATACTACTATTTCTATTTGATTTTTCATATTTACGATACTATTATAAATTTATCCACTATAAAATATATTTTTGTTTACAAAAATCCATGGTTGTTATTTATGTATTTCTATTTATATATTTGTTTATATATTTTAATATAAAATACGAAAAGTTGGTTAAAAAATTAAATAATTTTCGATCTATTGAGATTTAACTGAATAACTAAATTTAAACCCGCTCCCGGTGCAATTCCTCTGCGAAATGTACCCGCACACATTGTATTAAAAAGTATTGGAGAGCCCGTGGCTTAGGTCTAATTGTTCGACATTTGTAAAATAAATAAATAATGTTTGCAAGTGTAATTAAAATTAAGGTGATCAACATTTCCCCAATGAAAAGTAGGACATAATATTAATAAAAGAGGACATAAGTAGATTAAATAACTACAATCTTGTTTAAGCTGTGTAAGAAGTCAAACTGTCTGTTTGTACTGACTACAATCGATTTCTGCCTACTTTTCTTCCTATATAAAATTAAGCAAGTGTTTTTCGCATGAAGATCAGTGGAGTTGGAGTAACGCTTTGCACTCCCACAACACAGGCCTGAGGTTCACCCCCGAGTTGAGCAACTTTGACTCAGCCTTTCATCCCTTCAATGGGTAGACAAACTGAGGACCAACATGCTTGGGAACTAAAAGCTGGAGGTTCCGCGTAAGGCGGACCACCTAACCGGGACATACGTTTCGCACCCCAGGGATCTTGGTCTAGAAAACAGAGATTTGCCCCGTCTGCCTAGGCCCAAGATGAGTTGTTGTGTCGAGGCGTTCAGTGTAGTTTAGGTTTTTTCATATTTATGAAAAATTTTCGTTATAAAATGTGTAGATATTTATAATTTAGATTTTACATCCCCTATATAAAAATAGCCTAAGTTATGTGTCCATGTGTTCCCGAATATTTGAAACGGTTGTACCTGGAATAGAGACATCCATATTGGATTCTTGATGAGTAAGGGTTAGCAAAATTCCCCCCTTCTCCCTTTTCGAGCTTTTGATGCCATTATTTCAAGCCCTTATTTCCCCGGTGAAGAGCAGGCTATTAAATGTATCACATAATAAATACGTAGAAATAACATTTTTTTCCTAGCATTATGATGTCATTTCTTTAACCATCTCATTTAATCATTTCTTATTTTAAATTATTTAAATATCGTCTGCATTATTTTCGTACGCTTTATCACTTAACTTAGATATTATGCAATTATTTTCATTTATATTTGGCTTAAATAATAGATTAGGTACATATGTGATAGTTTTAAATTTAAACATCGATTATTTTTTGTTACAATGAAAATGTTATCTTCAGTATTAATAACAAATTCTATCTATCCACTGGGTGTAGTGGAAATGATAGTTTCATTCCTTTACTTCCATGAATTACCTTGGCAAAAAATTGGGAAGAACAATAATTTCCACGCATCTAAGAAAACTTTGAATTATCTTTCTAAATGAATTATATTAATAAACTGCATTTGGAGTATCGGGAAACTTTAGAGAAGTATGAAGATAAACAAATTATTGAGCGTGTACCAGATAATTCTCATCCAAAAAAGAAACCATTTTTTACCAGCTTCATAGAGTACTTTACAATTCTTGAAAATTAAAAATTTTACAGATCCCGTAATAAGACCAGCTATATACTAGTTTTGTAGAATCAAGTAGTTTAATAAAGCAACAAATGAAAGTCATGAAAAAAAATTCTAGATGATGGAATAAAAGACTACATTGTTAGTACAGAAGAAAAAAGGAAGCTAGCCATATAATTAGTAATCTGAGATTAAAAAAAAGAAAACAAATGCATTAAATAGTGACAGAGTATGTTTATCATTAATTACTGTGGCAAAAAATTGGGAAGATAATTTCGACGTAGCTAAGAAAACTTTGAATTATCTTTCTAAATGAATTCAACGTGATTCTAAACTACATTCACAGTATCGGGTGACTTTAGAGGAGTATGAAGATAAACAAATTATTGCGTACCAGGTAATTCTCAGCCAAAAAACAAACCATTTTTTACCTGCCTCATACGGTACTTTACAGTTCTGGAAAATTAAAAACTTTACTGATACCGTCATATGACGGCCTATATGCTAGTATCGAATAAAAGGATACCTACTATTACATAACGAGAAACAGGAGGATATTTAGAAGAAAACTATTTGAGGGAGGACAGAACTTCTAAAAGGAGAACTGTCCTCTCTGATAGAGGACGATTGATCACCTTATTAAAACACAAAATTAAAATTTAAATATTAAATGTGATTTATAACGTAGTGCTTTACATGTGACAAGATAGTAGTTGAAGTGCAACACTTAGTGACAAAGGGGGAGAGGAGTATAAAATTTGAAAAAAGTGTGACATCATTTATAAACAGCCCCTTAGTCAAAATATGTCGATGACTCCAGATAGCATTTCTAGGAAACATTGAAATGTGGTTACATTCTGGTGTAGAAAAAAATATTTGCATTTTCTAGAAAAAAAAAATTAAGCGACCCTCTCTTCTTTTATTTAAATTTCAAGGGAAAGAGTCGAGCACAAGATAAATTCGTTCCACGCTGTGACTTGGAATTATGCCAGGCAAGTAGAGATAGCAGAATTTCTCCGGAATGATTTGTTGGGGGTTTGGTTGGATCCTGCTTGGCCTCTCTGGCAAATATGCTCTCAGCTGTGTGGTCTTGAAAGAATTTAAATTCAAGATTACGCCTAAGTTCTACTTGGCGACAGGATCTAAAAATGGCGATGTTTCAGTAGAATGTAATACATTGGCATTTCATTCTCCTACCGTCTGAAGAATAAATTTGCATATTTTGTATCTATGAGATAATAAATGTTATTCTTGGGACATGGTAGCTTTCCAGATGGAAAATATTTCTTAAAACAGTGTTGTAATGTACTTACAACAAAAACACCAGTGTTCGTTTTCAAAGGGAAAACAGTGTAAAATATAAGCTATGGAATTAAAGAAAAATACCTAATATTTAAACTAAAATTTTTATAATGTACAATATTTACAAATTAATACATCCCTTGATTAGTTTTTAACATGACCTGCAGTTATTTGGTTTTGCTATTCATCAATACTCTTGAAATAGTATTCCTTATAAAAGGATTATGAGACCCAGGTAATAACTATGAATATTATTAAGTTTACCTCCAGTAATTACAGGAGAGCAGGCTGGAGCTGTCAACTGGCTGGACGTCGGTGCAGGCATGGTGCCGTTATTTTGCTAGGCGTCTAAGCTGGCGTGCTGATCAAGAACATGCAGGTTCGAGAATCGATTGCTGTTCCGGGCTATCTGGCTTGCTCACAGGATCTCGATGTCCAGCAACTCTTGAATCCCGACATCGAGTCCTTTTTCCACTTTCTTTCCACACCTTTACACCTCGGTTCAACGTCCCTTTTTTTTCTCTGTCTCAATCACTTGTTGGTGAAATTTTCCCACATCTGCGCCCCCTTCGGACGTGCAGGTGGGCTCATTAAAATGGTCCCTTTGGTGAAAGTTGACATTATTGCTTAGCTCCTGCCCCCCTATCTCACGGCTATATACCTTCCTGGGCTTGACACTTACACTTGTGCCACTCCGTGAGCTATAACTCCTCCGTAGGAGTAACCACTAAAACTGGAAGTCAACAGCTGTACCTAAATTCTATTTGGAAATTTAGTCCATAGCTGTGTATGCACGTGCTGACTATCGTGGGAAAGTACATCGGTACAAACAGCATGTTTTTGAATCAAATAAAAAAGTTATGCTTAACACAAGTTTGACTTTTTTTAGAGCAAAAATTTTTCTTCATAACAAATAGTCTAAGTTTATAAAACTGTTATGTGGTTCCTTATACAAAGTAAAGGGATTTTTTGTAATTTGTATAAATTTTGGAGCCCAAGTTTTTAACGAAATTATTTCTTTTGACCAGGACTGACTGAATTTTGAACATATTAAGTGTTACATCTTTACTTCTGAATTTCAGTTATCGATTTTGATCCTTCCTGAAGAACTTTTGACTAGTTTTCTCTTTTCATCTGTACGTCCATACGTTCATATGGACGTATGTGAGTATACATATTCATAAATGAAAAGCTATTAGCTGTAGAAAGTCAAAAGTTTTTGTAGAAATTTTATAATATCTAATTGTGCTTCTCCTTTTTTGGCTGCATTTCGAAGTCTGTATAACAAAATGTTTCAATTTAACAATTGGCTTATGGAATACAGTTGAGAAAAAAGTGCCAAAAATGGAATTTTTTTCTTTAATTATCATCAAAATGCTAGAAATAGATTATTTTTGAAGAAGAAACAAAAGACAAATTTAAGCGAAATAAGAAATATATTCAATATTTTCACACACATGGGAAAAGCTTATGGATTAAAGTAATGTTTGCTCTACTTACAGGAAATTAAGACAAATGACACAATATTCAGTATAAATACAATAAACTAATACAACAATATTATTACCTCTATCAATTTTCATGAATTCCAAGTCCCCCAGATTCCTTTGAATTTCACAGATCCTTTACAGTTAACTAGTCATAACCAATTCAGCACTAGTCAAAATGCGTATTACAATTTAAAGTCTTTACTTCCATTACTTTCTAAAAAGAATTAAAAAATCTCCTGCAATTTCATTTGAAACAATGCAAATAGCAATCCAGACTTTTGTAGGAAGTAAGATATATTGCATTATTTTAATTATTTGCATTATAATTTATTTTGCAATCATGGTAAAGAAAAAAGTATTGAACTTACAAAATTTTTATCGTGATTTGAAACTCTTCGGTGTTACTTCTTTAGAATTATGCTTAAAAAGTTTAAAAAAATTACCCGATCAAAAGAGTACAAGTTGTAGGTAAATGCTTTCATGGGATTTTTAAGGAAAAATAAGAGTGTTTTTCAAATAGCAGTGATTTATGCTCTAAGGTAATAAATTTTAGAAATATCTTTCATTCAACGGTTTGCACATAAAATCTTGGCATTCAATTATATAAAAAGAATTTAATACGCGGATATTTACTTTGACAATATAAGATTTCTATAGCTTAAAAATAATATGACGCAAATAATTTCAATTTAAAATTAAAAGAAAGGAATTTAGATTATTGTAAAAAGTAAATACCAACAAAACGATAGACGTTCGACTTTTACGATTCTTGTATTTTTTTACGTTTGTTTCAATAATAAACTAGTCTCATTTTATACTTAAACAATTTTAACTGTGTGAAAAAAAATCCCTAATTTTTTTTTAAAACAAATTGTTTTGATTCTATTTTATCGGAATAATGTAACTAAGTTTGTTGATATGGTATTCCTGATATTTAATATTATTTTTAAAGGCGAAAACGTGGTATTTTTAGGGTCTTCAAAAGAGGTCGAATAACATTTGTCTGAGAAATATATCTTATTGTAAACAAATCTCTTTTATTGCCTTTTAAAGGAATAACAATAATTATTTCATGTTCCTGACAAATTTAAATTTTAAACCTCGTAACACATTATCTTTCCTTTTTTACTGTTTAGTAGTTTATTTTCTTGCTCAATGCTATTCATGCTCCCTGAATGAAACTCAGGATTGACGGGCTAGACCTATATAATCCTGTAACTCATTTCCTAAAAATCCTCAAGAAAACTCATAATTTAAGCGTCTAAATTTCTAAAATTAGGGAGTAACCTTCGAGTTTCTCGCATTCTCATAGAAATGAAAAGTAACAATTTTCTTTAGTCATGTCTTTTAGTCATGTTTTTTAGAAAAGATTTGAGCTCTATTCCATATACTAGTTTATAGCCCGTCATATGATGACATCAATAAATTATTTAACTAATAATTAACTATTATAATTAACTATTATAATAATTAATTAACTATTTATTTAATTATTTCCTAGAATTTTAAAGTACCTTATAAGGCAGGTAAAATGAATGAATTGTTTTTTGTCTGAAAATTATCTGGTACACGTGAAATAATTTGTTTATCTTTACTGACATTATATTAGTTGCCAAGTTTAATTTATCTCGTCATATTGCGTGATAGGATGGACAGCAGAGGTTTTAATATTGACAGCGATTTTTTGGCGATATACATGAATGATGTCCAAAATTCAGAGAATCGATTGCAAACCATGTGGTTATGTATAAAAAACAAACACACAAACGAACAAATTTCTTAATTTTCAACGATATAAAGCTTTAAAGCTAGATATATATTAGTCCGTGAAATAGACTCCTAGACTTTGTTGTTAACACCGATGATATAGTTTTCATTGCAACAAAAAATAATCGATGATTAAAATTAAAATTATCACATATGTACCTGATCTAATATTTAAAACAAATATAAAAGAAAATTATTTACGTAATATCTAAGTTCAGTAATAAAATGTACGAAAAGAATGCAGACGATATGTAAATAATTTAAACTAAAAATGATTAAATGAGAGCGTTAAACGAATGACTTCAAAATGCTAGAAAATATGCTATTTTTACCTATTTATTATATCAAAATTGATAAATTTAGGGCCGGTCTCACCAAAGTTTGACAGCTAACCACCATTAATCTCTGTTTAGAAGGAGAATTATATCTCAGGATTGGTTGGCGCCATGGGTTAATTGCGGTAAACCATTAAAAGATTTTGGTGAGACCAGCCCTTAATCTTTTGCTCTTAACCGGGGACAATAGAGCTTGAAATAATGGCATTAAACGATCGAAAAGGGGGAAAGTAGTTGATTTTTGACGATTTTGAACTCTCTTTGGATTTGGTAACTTTAACACATCAAAAATTCAATATGGATGCCTCTATTTATTCCAGGTCCAAACCGCTTCATAAATTCGAGGACACACGGACAGATAACTTAGGATATTATTATATAGGGGATAATATACAATTTTTTGCTACGTTAACACTTTATGTTATAAACATAAATAAAAATACTCATTAAACCCGGAAATCACGATGCAGGAGTAGTAGGTAAAATGCTACTTATAGTAGCTTCAAGGAGTATCCTGAAAAGTTGATAGAAACACCGGAAGTAGCAAGGAAACTGCTACTTTCAGTTGACGAAGTTCACTCAAAAGTTGAATAAAACTACAATTTTGCACAAAGTCAAAACGTACTAGAGTTATCGTGTTCACATACAAACTTACACTCATAAGTAATAAAAATTGCATTTTCAAACACAGGGATGTTCAAAACGGGAAGATAAATTAAAATATAACTCGATTTTTTTTACGATAACAATACTTTTACTAAACAATGCCTATGAAAAAGTAAAAGTATTTAGAGTAACCAATCTATTATGTAAACCATCTGCGAGAGATTTTTGATTCAAATTAAATGTTTCTATAAATGGGAACGTTGGTGTCAGTTGAAACATTCTGAGCAACGACTATTGCATAGGGTTACTTAAGGGTAAACCGCGATAAAATTAAACTTCGTAAACTTCTAAGCCGTTGACGGTGGAGTATTCCCAAAAGGCACTTCGCGCGGTGTAAGAAATAGATGAACTAGACGACTTCCCCCTCTGGAATGGAACATTGTGGCGCCAAAGTGAAATTATGCGTAGTAAAAATATATTTGAGCCACTACTCTGCTAAGAATATAATATGCAGTTAAATGCAGTTGATAATATTTATCTATTCTCTAGTAGACAATCACTTAGCCAGTGGCATCAATCTATATAGAAGATAAAATTTTTATTGTATAATAAAAATTAATGGAATAAATTTACACTTAATACAAATTATATAGTTAAATATTGGGAGAATACAGAGGCTGTTCGCACATTTTTTAGACGATGTATATTGTAGTCACAAAACTAAGTTACATAAAATTCTTGTGTTTGAAATGTTCTATTTGATAGCCCTTATTCCGAACTATCTTGAGACCGTAATTTCCAGGATAATAATACCTTTTGAAGTGTCAGAAGAGGTATTTTATCTCACTGCTCCTGAACAGCTTTCCAGAGCCATGTAAGGGTTGCGGGACGACGTTTGGATAATGCAAATTTTAAAAGTCCGAAAGCACAAAAATCCATAGGGGAGACATCGGAATATTAAGTAGGGATATCAGTGAAGGATATGGCCATGATACCGGTTTTTTGTTCCATTTCTTTTAGGAAATTTACAGTGGATTTTGATGTGTGACTGCTATCTTTGTCTTGATGGAGTTCTACAGATTGATGGCACTGTGGGTAAAGCAATGGTATTTCATTCAGAAAAAATGGCGATAAAATATATTCCCTGTAGTATTTAGAGTTAATCTTGTTATTTTTTCAACTTGCCATTATAATGAAAGACCAGCTACAATCATGAATCCCTTAGAAAAACTTTCCTTCGATTCTCTAAACCATGTACTTAAATTTTTTTCTCCCCTTTTATGATAATAAATGGCTATTTTTTTGTTCTAATCATTTAAATACACCCATGATTCATCTATTGTGACAATTTTGTTTTCCATTTTTCTTTGTATAAATGTTTTTCATACAGAATTTTGCAGCTTGTACTGCGTTCAGTGATATGCTTTAGAGAAAGACGATGCACATTGCGTTTTTTCACTTTCTTAACCACTTGCGCTACAAAGACGTGCCATGCACGTCGAGATGCTTTTGTTACAGAACCGAAAGCGACGTGTATACCACGTCGATAGTCATTTCGCGCAGAAACAAATGCGACGTGAATACCATGTCGATAGTCACTTCGCGCAGAAACAAATGCGACTTGTGCGTGGTACCTCGGCTAATCGTAAGAGTTCAGCCGTTCATTCTTCCAGCTACAGTTCTACAGTGAATAACATCGCGTGCTGTCTTGAGAATATACCAGAGTTGATACGGTATGTTGTACGAATTTTTTTACACGAGAATTCCTTTAGTTTTTGAGATATCTTACTATAATGCTGAAAAATTGAATGAAGTATTTTTTTTTATTTTAGTCTTATCAAGCCCTATTATATAATGAATAATAATAAGAATATCAGTAATATTGCTTCGCCAAGTACAATGGGAGAGCGATTACTTGTTAGATCTGATAACGATACAGATAGCGACTGCGAGAAAATTGTTTGTACTGTTCGGAATCGACGTTGAATTGGTACTTCAATTCCATGAAGTGAGAAAAAAGTTTGTTCAATGTATAATATATAATTTACAATTTTTCCAATAAATGCGATAGAAAAGTAACTGAAAATACTATAAAGAATTTGTGAAATTCATTAGAATCTAAGGAACATGGAATTAATGACAATTGATATGCATAATAATATTGTTGTATATTATTGTTGTATATTATTCAAGATAAATATAATATTATTATATTTATCTTGAAAATGATATCATTTGATTTATTTTGCTGTAATTCGAACAAAAATTACTGCAATCCATTAACATTTCTCATGTATGTGAAAATATTGCATATAACAGTTATTTCATTAAAAATTTTGTATTTTTTAAAACAATCTATTTCTATCATTTTGATGATAAAAACATACAAAATTAAAGAGAATTTTTTTCCTCATTTGACACGTTTTTATCACATATATTCCACAGTAAGGGGTTAATATAGTATCATTGCACAGTCAGTGACGTAGCCAGACTTTTTCTCCAGGAAAGGTCCAAAGTTTTAATGCAAAGGACAGTGATCTTTCAGTCTCATAAAGTATATTTATTACACACATGTACACTGTACTTGTATTGTGACGTACTGGAGTAAGAGCAGGCGAGGCCGTCAAGGATACATGCTGAACATCTATTTAATTTTGATTAAATAATTTATTCATGGAAATAATTTATATACATCTATATACAGGATTAAGTAAATTCAATTGCTTCTGAAATCTCGTGTTGAGATAAGCATTAAAGTATAAACAACGTGGGTACAGTGAAGTGTGACGATTTCAATGTTCTCTAGTGAAGAGGTAGGGTGAAGAAGGATCATAGTGACGATAAAATTAGAAATTACTTTTATTCTTTCTGGAGTAAATACGGTTATATATACAACGAGATTCTAATTCTCCCCAAAACAAGTAGAAATGTAGAGGATTTTCGGCTGCACATTGTACTTGTATTGTGACGTACTGGAGTAAGTGTAGGCGGGGCCGTCAAGGATACAGGCTGAACATCTATTTAATTTTGATTAAATGATTTATTCATGGAGTGAATTTATATACATTTATATACAGAATTCCGTAAATTTGGTGCTTCTGAAATCTCGTGCTGATATAAACATTAAAAATATAAACACGTGGGTACAGTGAAATTCCAGTGTTCTCGAGTGAAGAGGTAGCGTGAAGAAGGATCACAGTCACGATAAAATTAGAAATTACTTTTATTCTTTCTGGAGTAAATACGGTTATATATACAACGGGATTCTAATTCTCCCCAAAACAAGTAGAAATGTAGAGGATTTTCGGCTGGCACTGAATTGCCACGACGATCACAGTCGGAAAAATAAAAGATTAAATAATCTCACAAATGGGGAGGCTCTTCCAGGGTGCAATGCAACCCAATCAATCCTCCGTTCGGTATCCGAGACCCTGCCGCTCCTTATATGAGCGGACTTTACGAGTCTCCCGAACGCAATCACTAAAAAAGCTGTCTCCGGTCAAAAGACTCGAAAGGCTCCACGAGGTCAAAGCACCTCCGTAAAAAATGTCGAAAAGCCCCGAGTCCCAAAATTCTAGGCTTTTTATACCTGGGGTTCAGTTACGGTCCCGTCAATATTTTTTTTTGGTCAGTTACGATTCCAGTTACCGGAGAACTCCAGCTAAGGTTACAGCTAGTTTTTTTTTTTTGTTGAATTCTAATTCGCTAGCTGTCCCGATTCGGGAATTCCCGAGGATTCATTAACGTGATCAATCAGCGGCGTAACATCTATTCAATCCAACTGTCAACATCTCAGACTCTGCGACGCCATGCTATTGTAAACTGGTCAACAGGTGGGAATTTTAATCAGCTGATTTGGCGCGTGATTCTTTCCGGAACCTTCCAGATCCAGCGTGGCGCAATTTTGCTGTCAAACGACTATCCTGGTTCAGCTGACGCGTTTTCAGATGTGGCCGAAGTTCTTATTTAAGTTAACCGACAAACCATCCTAAATACATTAGAGGCACCATTAACTTGGTCCATATGTGGGGAACAGTGGACCCAACCGTTACTCGATTTATAATTATTACCAGAGTCTCTTGACGACACTAAACATCATAAAGACGTAGACACACTGGCTCCGGAGTACTGATAGTTTTTAATTTACTTCCATTTAAGCTACTACCTTTGTTTTATTAAAGGAAACCCGGTACACAATGGCTTTATTCGGACAGCGCGTTTCTACCTACCGGTATCAATAGGCGTGTGGTCTGAAGGTATTTTAAGATCGCCTTCCGTTCTTCTTTCTTTACAGTATACATAAGTCTCACACGGATCTTTACAGTATACATAAGTCTTTACATACATCCATAGTTATACATAAATACGTCATAAAACTGATCATCAACACTGAGCGTAATTTCATTGTACCTTGAAAAAATACATTTGCAACTACATTAAGTTTTTAATTTACGCTTAACGTTTTAACCAGATCTAAGTTTTCCCAGCAAATACTGGAGCATATTTAAATTACGCTCCAGTATTTACAAGTCGAATATAAACTAATGTAGCTTTAGGAAAAACTATGGAAAATATGAGCCGTGGTAGGTCAATCGGCTAAAGGTAACACTCCCGTAACTAGAGGGTTGCAGGTTCGGAGCCCGAGTCGGCCTAAAATCAATCGTGTTCGTTAAAGGTGACTGTGGCATGTAAAATAGCTTCGTAGTCACAAAGTCCTCTAAATTCTCAATATATACATCTTGTGGGGTGGTAAGCCCAGTCTATGGGTGTTCTGCTTGTTCCATACTTCTAAATTACGGCGACCCACTTGAGAGAAAGTTGTTAATTTACCCTAGCGGGGCTCATTAAAATGAAAGGCGTATCCCATATTCTTCATACGAGTAGCGTATGAATCAATCGTGCTTGGCTTGACCAATCAGAAACAACAATTAACTAGGAAAATAAGGTATTGAAAGAGGAACTATGCCTTCTTTTTATTTTATTTTTCAAAATTACATATCTTGTATGTATGACATCAACATTGGAAAACAGCACGGCATAATCTATAGCTAACGTTTTAGAGTAGCAAATTAATTCTTCTAGCCTTCAAACCCAACTTGTTTCCACTATCTGTGTATTACTCATGAACTGAAAGTAACGCTAATTTTGTCAACCTCTTATGATCACTTCCATTGCTAAGAAATGTTTTTACTTTTTTTGTGGTTGTAAACGATCTTTTAAACATTTGTAGTAAAAACTAGTCATGTACACAGAATAATAGGGTTGTAACTAGTGCGTGGCAAAGGTGGCATTTTCCACGGGTACATCAGTCTTAGGGGCGCCGTACCGTCTGGAAATGGGATCCGAGAGAGGACGATGCGTCCCAAGTAGAAATAAGGAAAATTTGAAAAATAATTTTTTTAATTATAAAATCCAGTGCGATTAAAAATTATTTTTTAAATGAAAAAATGCTTCTAGAACCTAAACTTGTTATAGATTCTTACAAGATGTTTACCAATCACCTCAAATATGCTTTATTATAAATAAACGTTTTAAATTTTGAATTTATTAGAGTTATTAAAACTAAATTTAAATTTAGAAATTCTCCAAAGGTTTAGGTAAATACATTGTCCAAATAAAAAAACATTCCCTTCTAATAAACCGTTCAGTTTATCAACACAACAATATCCCCAAAAATGTTAAAAAATATTAATAAGTATTAATAATGTAAAAATAGAAGGCAAAATTAGAAGTTAATATACTAGGAATATTTTAAGAATTAACAAAATATTTTGAGTTTATTTTGAATGTATTGTAAAAGTCGCGTCTGTGTCTGTCGGTGGTCTAGACGAGCATTTGTCAAAGCAAACTTTTGTTCATTGTAAGACGCCGATCACTGCAAGCGGCGAACAATTGGAAAATTGAAGGTGTCAAGCATGTCGTCTATCAACGCACCGATAGAGAAAAAGGAATTGTGCTTTGTATGACCGAATCGGCCAGTCGCCACGGTCACTTCTGCTACCCCAAGGACAAGGGTCAAAGACGGGGGGAGGGTCGATATCCCCTAAAACCGAGGTTTCCTGTTTGGGAAAGGAAGAAGAGGGAGCGACTCCCGGCTGGACTCTTGAGTAATCAAGTTGGTCTAAAGTGATCTCCTCTCTGGATGAAAGGTTGCCTGTGCATATAACTCATTTTTTCTTTAAATGGTTTTTTTTGTTATAATAAGTCAACCTTGTTAAGTTTGAAATATCCATGGCTCTGATTATTTAACATCAAACCCGGCTGTATTCCAAGAAACCCATGTGAAGTCGTACTCAAAGGACTAGGGTGTGACTGACGACCGGACATAGAAACAGCGCAACCGCTCGGCGCAATTACATACATGATATAGAAAAAAACATGTTTATGGTTTCCGTCTACGTTCGGAGAACTTTTTTCTTTAAACGTACAAACTAGTTCATGTTTTTACATTTTTAGATTTATTTTTTATATTATCATAGAGAATTGCACTTAAAAATTTATTCCTGGAGAAGTTTTTATAAAATTTCTAATAAATGAAGAAAATTTAGTAAAAAAATCGGGTTTTTCAAAAGGTTTAATTTTTTAATAAATTAAATTATTTCAATATTTTTTGATGCGACACATTTTGTATACACTGGACTAGTGAATCACCTAAAATCTTTGCTTAATTTACATTTGGTAAAAAAGTTTTGGTCCTTTAAAATCATACACATTGAATTTTTAACGAATTTTCATTACCTTTACATCTAACTATGAGTGTAACATCATTAAAAATTATCCAAATTTAAAGCTATTAGGTCATTTACTAGTAAATACTATCAAAAGTATTCATAATAATTTTCAACAAAATATTCTAAGAACTTTTTGAGAAATCACATTTCAAGTTTCAACATTTTATTAAAAATACCGTTCTAAGAAAAACGCATTTGAAGTTTACGAAAACAACTTTAACTATTACAAAATTAAAATACATGTTTAAAATTCCCCACAATTTCTTGCTTCAAAACTTTCTAATTGCCAAGTTGCTAATTATTAAAACTACCAGAAAAATGTTTAAACTAATCTCCATGAAAATTTAAAAAGTTTTGTCCAAAAAATGTTTCTAAAAAATTCACAACTTCCGGTTCCTAAGTCGCTACTTTCGTTTTGTTTTGAAAGCTGTCACTGGTGTTTAAACAGCTGTAACTTTTCTTTAAAATGCCGTAGAGACAAAACAAAAACAGATTTAGAAGCCTAAAATTTGAAATTTTATAATATAAAAATAAAAAAAATTATGATTTTTTTCAAAAAATGATGTTCTTAACGTAGACGGATACCTTAAACATGTTTAAACATGTTTTATTAAAAGAAACATATTTTCTCTCCATAAACAGTGGTATGGGTGCAGACCAGTTTTTTTGCCACGGTCGCTAAAGGATCTAGTTACGAATCTGCAGAATAAGTCTAAAGTGTAATACCTAAGTTGAAAATATTTCGAGAGGGGTATCTAGAATCCCCCGAATTACCTTCTAAATACGTTCTTGATCATAGTATCTGCTTTATCTCTCTCCTCGTATACATGTTCATGTGTTCAGTTTCTGCGCATTTCATTATTTAAATTTGTGGTCTGATATACACATAGATAACTTTTAAGGAATATCTTATCAGATTCATGTCTGACATGAGCTGATATTTTCTCTCATCTGTCGCAGAACTATTTTCCTCTAAGATAACTCTGTAAAACAGTTGCTTCAACTGGTGTTACACGGAACTCGAAGATGCCACAAAAAATTGGGGGTGATGTGTCAAATTCTTTATATTATACAAAGAGACAATTCACATTTATTTCATTTAAGGGTACAATGGAAGTTGAATTTCATCTATAAAATTTTCACTTTTTAACACATTGTATGCGGGACACGTACTAGTACGTTTTCTGACGATTGATACTTGAGCGCGAGACATGTATTAGTACATTTTCTGACGACTGATACTTGAGCACAGTCACGTACTAGTACGGGTTAGTGTAACAACATGGTTTGTTTGTGGGTACAAATATAACGGTATAAACAGAAAAATGAAGCCAAATGATCTTGTCTACTACATAGATTCTGGAAAAATTTAGACAAATAAAAACTAGTTTTTACATTGTTAGTTTTATGATTGCTCTTTTCATTTTTTTATAATGTAAAAATGTTTATATATAACATGATTCGAAAAAATTAAAACTATATACTACTATTTCTGCTTGATTTTTCATATTTACGATACTATTATAAATGTATCCACTAAAAACTATATTTTTTGTTTACAAAAATCTTATGGTTGTTATTTATATATTTCTATTTATATATTTGTTTATATATTTCAATATAAAATACGAAAAGTTGGTTAAAAAAATTAAATAATTTTCGATTTATTGAGATTTAACTGAATAACTAAATTTACGCTGAAAATACCCGCTTCCGGTACAATTCCGCTGCGAAATGTACCCGCACACAATGTGTTAACAATATTCATTTAATGAGAATATATAATTTTGTTACATGAAATATATGACATTAAAATCTGTTAGCAAAGAGTTTTTGTTAAAATATCGGGAATTTTGGATAAAAAATGAGTCTTCCAACTATGTTTATTAAAATTGTTTCTAGTGCATAGCATACTAAGCAATTTAATACTAATTATTTATTTTTTTATTTTATCTTTACAACTTATATAGGAAGACTAGAATATAGCCCGTCATATGACGGGATAAGTAAAATTTTTAATTTTCCAGAATTGTAAAGTACCCTATGAGGCAGGTAAAATAATGGTTTATTTTTCGGCTGAGAATTATCTCGCAACAAAAAATTATCAATGATTAAATTTAAAATTATGACATATGTACCTAATACATTATTTAAGCCAAATATAAAACAAAATTATTTACGTAATATCTCAATTCAGTGATAAAAAGTACGAAAACAATACAGTCGATATTTAAGTAATTTAAAATAAGAAATGATTAAATGAGATGGTTAAAGGAATGATGTCATAATGCTAGAAAAAAATGTTGTTTTTAACCTATTCATTATATGACAAATTAATAAATTTATTCGCCTGCTCTTAACCGAGAAAAATAGGGATCGAAATAATGGCATTAAAAGCTCGAAAAGAGGAGATGGGGTAGATTTTGAACGTTATAAAGATGACAGTATATTTTGCCGTGATAGAAAGCATATTTATACCAATTCATTTTAGAGTCGGATCGATAGTTTATGAGATTATAAACTTTACTCGCTTTGAATTTTGCTATCTCTGACTCATCAAGAATTCAATATGGATGCCTCTATCCATTCTAGGTCCAACCGCTACTTAAATTCGAGGACAGACGGACAGATAACTCAGACTATTTAGGGGATAATTGGAAATATATTTTTCTATTCCTTTAAATACTATTTATTTTAAGATAATTTCTATACATTATATAATATTAGAATACTTTCTTTCGGTTTTTACTTATTATACATTGAATAGCTTAAAGAAATATGTATACATTTTATACACCTGTGGAAAGTTATTTTTTTAACATTTTCTATTTCAAGGTTATTTTTATCTGCACTTTAACTTGTTATAGATACATTTTAGTGCCAGATTAAGGTCTAAAATTTTCCTGAATTCTGAAATGGATACGTATTTTTATTCTTACACTGTATAAGAGTGGTTATTCTAAATTTGCAGAAATTCTAAAATGGCTACGTACTTTTATTCTAACACTGCATAAGAGTGGTTATCCTAAATATACTCGAATTTTAAAATGGATAGTATTTTTATTCTTACATTGTACAAGAGTGGTTATTCTGAATTTGCACAAATTATAAAATGGATACGTATTTTTACTCTTACACTGTATAAGAGTGGTTATTCTAAATTTGCACAAATTCTAAAATGGATACGTACTTTTATTCTAACACTGTATAAAAGTGGTTATCCTAAATCTGCTCGAATTCTTTACTGTTACACTGTGTAAGAGTGTTTATTCTAAATTTGCTCAAATTCTGAAATGGATACATATTTTTATTCTTACACTGTATAAGAGTGATTATTCTAAATTTGCACAAATTCTAAAATGGATACCTACTTTTATTCTAACACCGTATAAGAATGGTTATCCTAAATCTGCTCGAATTCTAAAATGGATACGAATTTTTATTCTTACGTTGTACAAGAGTGGTTATTCTGAATTTGCACAAATTATAAAATTGATACGTATATTTATTCTTGCACTTTATAAGAGTGGTTATTCTGAATTTGCACAAATTATAAAATTGATACGTATATTTATTCTTGCACTTTATAAGAGTGGTTATTCTAAATTTGAACAAATTCTAAAATGGATACGTACTTTTATTCTAACACTGTATAAGAGTGGTTATCCTATATCTAGTTGAATTCTAAAACGGATACGTATTTTTATTCTAACATTGAATAACAGTGGTCCAAGCATTAGACATTTTTGTCAAAAATGGGATGCAAGAAGTCTTTTGAGTAATTCGAAATCATGCAAATTTCTTTTTCAGAAAAGTTTTTTTTTGATATCTTACTTGTAATACTTATCCAAAAGAAAATCTAAATCATATTATGATTAATAAAGAACAATTGAGCAAAAAGTTTGTTATATGCCTTGCATTTAATAAACTGCATGCATGTAATTGTGTATTTTTACCCTATTGACATTTGTAGACTTATTAACATAAATATTAAAGAAAAAATAATTTCAGTTCACCATCCCTTTAAATATTCCTGAATAAACATTTTGTGCATAAAGAGGTAGCTAAATAAAGGAAGATAAACGTCCTACTTTAATAATACCTTAAAGTTAAGTAATTCGGGAAATGGGGGCAAGCTCTGGATTTCACCAGATCTTTACATAGCACGTGTTTACGCAGACTAGATTCCACCGATCTTACCTCCAATACTTACAAAGAATTATGTTCGAAGAGAAACTGCCTGGCTTGCTCATAAGGTGTCGTGATGTCCTCGTAATTCTTAAAAGTAACGGCTGTGTTCAAACCACCCCGCTAGTTCTCATTTTTAAAATCGTGAATCATTCACGATCCGTCAAGTTCTGCTCTAGTACTAGGCGTATCTTAAATCAGGTGTTACCTTATTTTTATTCAAAATTAAAATAAATTGAGTGAACTGTATTGTATCTTGGCGTGCAGCTCTTTTTTCCTTTAAATAAAGGTTTAGAATTTATTTTTACTGTTAATTTTAAAAGATGTTAAGGGAGAGAATTTTAAGAAACAAAGAAGATTATTGTTTGACCCTAGAACTAATTTTGGCCATTTTGCTCCAAGCCAGGTATATTCTTGTACAAAATTCATCAATAACTGTCTACCTCTCTGTCATTAAATAAATAAATAAATAATGCATATCCGCTGTATAATAACAGCCTAAGTTATCAATCGCTCTATCCTCGAATTTAGGAAGCGGTTGCACCTGGAATGGATAGAGACATTCATATTGGATTCTTGATGAGTTAGGGCTAGCAATGTTCGAAAGTCATACCTTCTCCCCTTTTCTAACATTTAATACTATTATTTCAAGCCCTATTTTCCCCGGTTAAGAGCAGGCGATTAAATTTATCAATTTGTCACATAATAGGTAAAAATAACATTTTTTCTAGCATTGAGACGTTATTCCTTTAACCATCTCATTTAATCATTTCTTATTCCAGTGCTATGAGAATTTTTCATTAATAAAACTAGTTAATGAAAGATTGTGAAGAAAGTTTAGGTATACAATTAATAGAAAAAGTTACAGTTAACAAACACAATAAATGAAGAAAACTATAATTTGTATTGATGTAGGATAATTTTACGACTGACACAATGGACGGCATTCTCTTGATTGGAACTATTGATTTTGCCTACGACATGTACTTATAATGCTAGTGAATGAAGAACACATAAGAAAGTTTACATAAACAATTAACTAAAAGGTTACAGTTTACATACACAATAAATGAAGAGAAAGATAATTTGTTACTACTGTAGGATAATGTTAAGACTGGCACAATGGACGCCTTTTTTTTTTATTAGAACCACTGATTTTGCCTCCCCATTTGTAGTTATAATATTAGTAAAGGACGTTGAAGAAATTTAACGCATACAATTAATTAATAATTTTATATAAATTATATCATTCTATAAAGCAACATCATATGAGCTGATCAATCCAATCACCCATCATATCCGGATGTCTGCCTAAGTTTGGAATATTTATACGATTACATTTATTTCCACCATTTTTTTCTGGAGATTTTTTTATCTGTTCCTCAATTAAAGAAAATCATATTTAGTGGTTTTTCTTTAAACACCAATGGATGTTTAAAAACCAACCGACGGACTTCATTGCCATGCGCAGTAGAAACTGTTCGTTAACTGTTACTACGTGTAAATGAAGCGAACGCAATCGGTGACTCGGTTTCTTTCTTGAAAAATGAGTCTGAATTCGGGTTAAGGATGTTTAATGAGCTCTCCTCGTCACATGAGATGTCATATCTACTCTCACACCAGTGTGTCATTCAACGGAGTTAACCTTCCTCCTAGGTATTGTTTGGCAAAGTTGACGTCTTGCCTCCTCCGTCCCCCTGCGTCACAGTTGTAAAGGAAAACGTCGCAGAAAACATCTTGTACCTCATCCAAATCCCTTTTTCACGATGGCATAGATTCCGGGGAGCACTGTGTTGAAAATAATATGTCGCAGAATCAAAACATCGCAAGGTCGATGATTTATTTCATTTAGTTGTTTTTTTTAATTTAGGGAGTACTATGTTCAAGAGAAATAAACAATAGGAGAGCAATGAAGACTACACTGTCCAACAACAATTTGATTTTCTCTTTTGTGATACTGAAAGCAAAATGGCTAATTTTTATGTTCCGGAAAATATAAACTATTTGACTATGACTGTCCAAGTTTAATTCTGCTGTGTTTTGTGGAAAGGAAAGATTCTGATCCGAAAATTTATATGGGTTTACTCCAAAAATTATTAAAAATACAGTTTCTTGATGGAGCTTCTCCCCACATTTTCCTGTTACGAACATTTTCAAGATGCACTTTACAGAGGAGCGTGTCATCCGCCGCCACTTTCTTGACAATAGATCTAAGGTTGTTGATCGTATACCTATTTTTACTGAAGTGAGCCAATTTGACTCATACAAGAAAACTGAAGTCTTTTTTAAAAAAGAATAGTTCCAAATTAATTTAAATAAAATGTTTATTATCAAAAAATTCATGGAAAACATTTTTTTTACATATAAAATCTGTTTTTGAAACCCATTTTCAGCAAACATTTCTATTACATTTAGCACGATGGTTTCTACATCTGTTTCTTTTGCATGATTGTTGAACTTGACAATTGTTCCGTGCGTCAGTAGCATGAATTTCTGTTACTGGAAGTGTTCTCGGTTTCATCTCTATATTTCTATCTTAGCTTTTCAGCCAATTGAAAAATAAAATCTTGACTGTTGCCTAGGCCTGATAGGACCAATAAATTTCATGTTATGCAATTAACTATTAAACCCTGAGTCAAGTTGGCTCACAACCGTAAAAATAGGTATACCACATTTGATAAATCGAAATAAGGGGTATGCGGGGAAGAGGAATGAAAGTTTATATATATTTTATTACTTAACTAAACACCAACGTATGTTTTTGAAAAGTGATATTAAAGTATTATATATATATATATATATATATATATATATATATATGTATATATATATAATATATATATATATATATGTATATATATAATATATATATATATATGTAAATATATATATATATATGTATAATATATATATATATATATATATATATATATATATATATATATATATATATATGTATAATATATATATATATATGTATAATATATATATATATATATATATATATATATATATATATATATATATATATATATATATATATATATATATATATATATATATATATATATATATATATATATATATATATATATATATATATATATATATATATATATGTAAATATATATATATATATGTATAATATATATATATATATATATATATATATATAGTAATCACATTTTTTAATGAATCAAATTGGCTCGGTCCGTAAATCAAGTGTTAAATGTGTGGCAACCATGATTTCCCAGACCTCAACCCATGCGACTTTTGGTTTTGGAGGCATTTAAAACAACTAGTCAATCTTAATAAACCAAGAACTATACCTTATCTGAAAGAAAGCCATTCCCCGGATACACTTTTGTCAACAGTAGGACCTACTATCAGGCAGTGTTGCCAGTGAGACCGTCAGTGTTGCCTTCCATCCCTTCGGGTTCAATGCTGCCTCCCTAACAGGAGACCGAGTGAGTGCTATTCTAGTTGGGTCCTCCATTGACATTCCCGAAGAATATATCCAATCAATAACGATCTGTATATTTTTATTATTAGAGACATAGGTTTGCTATTGGTGTGGATATATACATCATAATTGAAACATTTTTTGGCCAGTATAATTTTATTATTTTTCTTAGGAATTTAGTTGGGAAAGTATGAAGATCTTTTTCTTGCTGTCTTGTTATTTTCCACGAGTTAGTACCATATAGTAGAATTACTCTAACAGTTGAATTGAAGATTATTAGTTTTAACTTTATGTACATTCCTTCCGATCTCCATACATTATATCGCAGGGGTGGCCAACCTGCGGCTCGCGAGCCACATGTGGCTCTTTGAAGGATGATTTGTGGCTCTCGATACATGTACCCGAGTTCCCTTTTCATTTTTGTGTTGTTATATTTTAAAAAATTATTACAACTGATGGAGCTCCGACAGTACTGGGTAAAAAAATTGGTCTTATTCGGCTTTTAAGAGATGTTTCTCAAATTCCACAACTCTTACCGATTCACTGCATAATGCACCAAGAGCATCACGTTACAAAATATTTTAAATATCCTGATGTTATTAAAACAGTGTAACACATAGTAAATTACATTCGAACCAATGCAAAAAATCAACGACAATTCAAAAATTTCCTTGAAAAATTAAACCACGAAGAACTTTGAAATGACATTCAATAAATATAATTTCTGTAAAAAAATATTCTAATACCTTTTTTGAATACATTTTAAATACTTATTTAACACTAGATTTACGGACCTAGCCAATTTGACTCATTAAAAATTTGATCCCTATATATATATATATATAAAACTGTAACATCACTTTTCAAAAACATACGTTGGCAAAACATACGTACGTAATAAAATATACGTAAGCTTTCATTTATCTTTCCCGCAGACCCCTTCATTTTGCATTGTCAAATTTGGTATACCTACTTTCTTGATTCATAGAATGTAAATGAAAATAAATAAATAAATATAGTAATAAATATAGTATAAAGTAAATATAAAGTATAAAGCATATAAAGTATAATATAAAGTAAATATAGAGAAGAAGTCGAAAACACTTCCATTCCTATGACAGAAATTCATGCTACTGAAGCACGTAAGAATTGACAAGTTCAACAACCATGCAAAAGAAACGGATGTAGAAACCATTGTGCTAAATGTAATAGAAATGTTTGCAAAAAATGTGTTTCAAAAGCAAACTTTATATGTAAAAAAAATTTCCATGAATTTTTTAATAATAAACATTTTATTTAAATTAATTTGGAATTATTTTCTCTGCAAAAATATTCAATTTTCTTGTATGAGTTGAATTGGATCACTTCAGTAAAAATAGGTATATGATCAACATCCGTAAATCTAGTGTTAATTGCGGTTCGCGAAAAATTTCAAATTTTGAAAAATGGGTCAGATTGTCTAGGAGTTTGGCCACCTCTGTTATTTAGAGACCTGAATATATATTGTGCTTTTTGAATTTTTATTTTTATATCATTATCTGTAACTCCTTCAGAAGAAATATACGTTCCTAGATATATAAAATTGTCACCTTCTATTTTCCTACCATTTAAGATGAATTTTCATTTTTACTGCTCTTAATTTGCATCCTTTTTGTCTTGGTTTCCTTTATATTTTAGCAAACCTTTCCTGCCTTTTCCTCTAGTCAGCTTGATTTTGACTTCATATTTTCTAAATTAGATGACAATAGTACAATATCATCTGCACTGTCAAAGTCTTGCAAATGTCTGTGGAAGTGCCTTCTTATTCCAGTCTTTCTATTTTTAAGGGTTAAATGTGTAATTCACCAAATATGACCTCTGGTGGTGAAACTTTGAGTTAATTTGTTTTTAATTCGCCCAAACAAATTCCCTTTCCTTCAATATGAAGTAGATATTTATAATTTTCTAAACAATAGTTTCGACTGTAGATAACTTTTAAGTAAGCCAAACGATAGCCAAATGGTTAGGGTGCTGATATTCGGTACCAGAGTTTGTTGGTTCGAATCCCACTAGGGCATGGATAATCGCAGCCATTCCGAAACGGCTTTAAGTAGTAGGTCCTGGTATCATTAGCCCTCGTGTTGCAAAAAAGTAGACCGTAGCTCTTCAAACCAAACCAAACCAAAATTCAGTGAGATTTCAATCTCATAAAAAATATATATTACACTCATACAAAATATACTCACAATACATCCATGCATACATAAGTCTTAAACATCCATAGTTTTGCATGCATGCATGTAATAATTATTTTCTCTAGTCACAATAATTATGTATCCCCTATTGTTTTTACTTGTCCGTGTTGCTGGGCAAGGAGAAGGCTAATCACCTTAAAAGTAATAAAAAACAGCACAAGTTTAATTAAAATTTATTTCAGAACTGCTAAAACGGAAATCTTTACTAGTCAACGACAGACAAAGGAAAAACACAAAAATCACTCTGCTCGAACTACGGTGCACCCAAGAGCGAAGACAGAAAGAATTTTCCCAAGGGACAAAAAACTTAGTCAGTGAATTAAGTGTTAAGATCAGGAAAAAACGCAGAGTCATTTGCCGGTGACGGCTGGAAAACGTGTTGAATAGGCAGGAAATTTACATCTATAGGACAGAAAGCTTCGGGAAATGTATCGAAAGAAGTCGAAGACACTCCTTTGATTAAGACATTTAGAGGCTGGGGAAAAGGTTTTAAGGAATTAGGATGGGAGAGAAGAGGTTTTTAAGAAAATATTAAAGTTAAATAGTTTTTATATATTACATACATAAATACTCATTTTGTTCACAAGGCGAAATTTTATTTCTTTATAAAAATTTGTTCGAAACCCCGTTGAGTCTTCTAATTTACACCCTAAGTTTTTACAAGGTTTAAATTTACGTGCAATACTAGAGCATATTTAATTTACGCTCCAGTATTTACAATATGAATTTAAATTAATTTTTAGAATAACTGGGAAAATTTTAAAAATGTTGAGAAAAGAATTATGTACTTTTATTTTTGTTTTACAAATTTACATGCATTGTATGACAACAAAAATCCAAAACAGTATAAGATTTAATTATGGAAGAGCTGTATATTACAAATGTTTGACAAAACTGACTTTTACATTGAAGGAATCATTTGAAAAACTAAATATTCCATTTCGGGCGTTTTGACATATAAGACCAGAATTGATTATTCTTATACTCAAGAAAAATACAAAGTTCTATTCTAGTGGAGAAAAATTATCCAATGCTTAAAAAAATATCGAGAAAAAAAAATCCCTGAGGGTTGACTAACGAGCCGCACACTTCTTTGTTTTCTGCTTCCATCCGCTTGTCCGAGGTCAGTGTTGCCGCCTTTACGAGAGTTGACAGCGCATGACCCCGGGTTTAAAACGGGCAGGGCAATCGCCCCAAAAACAAGAAAGTTGCGACGATTCCAATTTTGTCACAGGATGACACAGATT
Organism: Pardosa pseudoannulata; assembly: GCA_032207245.1. NCBI lineage: Eukaryota > Metazoa > Arthropoda > Arachnida > Araneae > Lycosidae > Pardosa > Pardosa pseudoannulata. Next base: position 350,939 of record CM063500.1, on the reverse strand, counting down.
GGTGTGATAACGTTGCGAATGGGGAGAGATATTCTCAAGGATGGAATTTTTCCCCTACTGTTCTTATTCTATGGAATGTTTACGCACTATGGTTGCTTTGAGAAAGTAAAAGTAGCTGGGAATTCCCAGAAAAAGACACTTCACTTTCACCGGATATATATATATATATATATATATATATATAAATACATACATACATATATATATATGTGTGTGTGTGTATATATATACATGTATGTGTATATATATGTGTATATATGTATGTATATATATGCATGTATATATATATGTATATATATGTGTGTATATATGTATATATATGTATGTATATATGTGTGAGTATATATGTATGTATGTATTTATATATATATGTGTATATATGTATGTGTATATATATGCATATATGTGTATGTGTATATATATGTATGTATGTTTTTCTCTCTCTCTCTCTCTGTATATATATATATATATATATATATATATATATATACATATTTATGTAAGCTTATATAATATATACATGATAAGAATATGTATGTCTATATATACGTATGTCCATATTTATATGTATATACGTATGTTTCTATATATGTCTATATATGTCTATATATGTATCTATGTATGTATATATGTATATGTATAGGTATATAAATATTTGTATGCATGTATATATATATATATATATATATATTATATATATATATATATATATATATATATGTTTGTATATATATTTATGTATGTATGTGTATATATAATATATACATATATATATATACATATATATATACATATACATATATATATACATATATATATACATATATATATATACATATATATATAAATACATATTCATATATATACACACACACATTTATATATATTATATATATATATATATGTAATATATAAAAATTGTTACACATAAAAAAACTCTCTAATTTTCTCGTTTTCTCTTCTCAGTCTCTCTATTTTCTCACCCGCGTCATATTTTATTTAAAGGAGTGTTCGATGACATAGAAGTCTTTTTACCGATCTCACAAAGCTAACTGGGAAATAAATGCTAATTATCTGTCCACTCGCCACATTTTGCAGCTGTCTTATTAAAAAGGGTCCACTTTTCCAATGATCTACGTTCCTTTCTGACTGTTTCCGATTAAGCAGCTCTCTGATGGAAAATTTACCGCGTCAACTCTCGCTGTGGAGTGGACTTAGTTATCGTAAAGAGTTGCTCTGCTCTTGTTGGAGAAATCTGCTTTTCGTTTGTCTAGAATAAAGTTTAAAGCTTCACCGCGGTCTTCGCTACTTCCTTGTCATGCAGCCAAGACTGCTGATTACTTAGGCTCACTCCTTGCACAGTAAGCTCGGGCATGGGTGTACTGTTAATAATAATAGGGGCTCTTTTCTCATGTAACAGCGAGAGAAATTTCGCAAGTTACAAATATGTATATATATATATATATATATATATATATATATATATATATATATATATATATATATATATATATATATATATATATATATATATATATATATATATATATATACATACATATATACACGCTGTGCAAAACTTAAGCAACAGGTGGGGTTTTTTTCATAACTCCATGAGAAATCATCCGAGAGACATGAAATTCAGAAATGAGGGAGATTATTATGTACGTAAAGGAGGACGAAAGCATCGCTGAAAAAGGAATACAATGCATACGGTATGGAATCAAACGAAATCAAGCTTTATTGAACGCATAGTATCGGGACTAATTATTGTCTATCCAAGAGAAAGAACAACAAGAAGATGTTCCATACTATGGGATGTGCCCTCCCCGAATTGCAATGGTTGCTTCGCACAGTCTCCGCATACTCGGTACCAGCTGGTCCAACATTTCTTGTGGTAGGAGTGCCCAATCCGCAATCAGCATCTGTTTGAGTTTTTGGGTGTTCTCCGGAGGATGTAAGAGTGCCGAAATACGTCTCCCCAAAGCATTCCACACATGTTCGATGGGATATAAATCAGGGGAGTAAGCTGGCCAATCCATTCGAGTGATATCTTCACTTTCCAGTAGCTCCTCAACAGCAATTATTGTTATACATTGTATTATTTTGTGTTAAATAAAACTAGCTAACACATCAAGTATTTTATATGGGTCAGGAGAAAATACTGTAAAAGCTTTTGAAAACTTACATGATCTTTGGTTTCATGAAGAAGGATATAAAACACAATATTTAAAATCTGTAGAAGAAGGAGGAGTAAATTTACCTTATATGTCCAGGATTTTAGGCCGAACAGAGGATAATGCTGTAAAAGCTTTTAAAGAACTGCATAATGCTTTTCCTTTGAGATCGAAATGTAATATATCATCAAATATTTTCGGTGTTTGTGATCTTTTTCTCTACGGGGATTTATGTGGTATCTGGTGTCTTAAATAAAATAAATTTTTGTAAGGGAACGTCTGCATCAATCTACTGGTCTACTACATTTGATATTAATGATGATATAGTGATGACTACAGTATTTTTTATTTGTGTGGACATTATATTAAGTTATTTCACCAGCTGGCAAGTATAGTTACCTAAAAGATCCATTACCTAAACGAAGAAATTCAACAAATTGGATATATACAGGGAAACCTCTATGAGCGGCCACCCCTTCGAGAATATTTGGCCGCTTAGAGGGGTTGACCGCTCTGAAGGGTTTTATGTACTATTATAAGATAATTACTATAATGCATAATATAAACAAGTCTGACATATATTCCTTATGTAAATGACATTTAAAACTTATCTAAAGAGATAATAGTACTTTATTTCATGTTTCTTTACATTAAAAAAAAAGACTACAATTTGTTTCTGTTTGTTTTGTAGTCTTCGTAGTCCTATCAAATTCTTTTCTTTAATGACTTTGTTGATTTCCGTTCTTCCGCAGTTAAATAATTCAGCTAACTTTCTTGAAGATTTGCCAATATCATATTCACGTAGAACTTCAATGATTTAGAAAAACTCATTTCGACATCATTGCAACTCAGATCACTGACCTACTAATGAAATGAAACTGGCGTGAATGATATTTTTGCTGACAAAGGTGCAGTTCTTCCTTAACTTTACCGATTCGAATTCCAAACAAAGGCCCTAGGACACCTTCAACGCTTGATTGTCCAGTTCCTCCCTCAGTTTCTATGGGTGGTGCAATAGGGATTCCTTATCTGAAGGGTGTGGGGAGAATACAAAAGAGATAACAGTTTAATCTTTCTTAGAAAAGGCGGGGGCCATGGGAATGGGCTTCTCAAGTTATTCCTTTGTCTTATATCCGACCACAAACCTGACCTTGGGTTTTTTCGCTCAAAATTAAAGCATGGAGTGAGTAGAATTTCACGAAAAATGAAAGGGGTAATCCCAGTTGGTGGCCGTTAAGAGGGGGTCGGGTGGCCGCTGATACAGATTATTTTACCATTAGGTCTATGAGTCGAAAAACCCGTGCCATGAAAAATTGGCCATTTATAAGGGTGGCCGCTCAGAGAAGTTTCACTGTGTATTTATAAAACCATTGAAAATATTCTTCACCGATTACACGGGACAGAAGCCTGTATTAGTTTGAACCGACTTTGCTGGCAAAGAAGAACTCCCAATCACGTTACAGTCACATGGGTTCATCAGAAATGAAATCCAGAATAGTGAAAATTTACATTTATTGAGAATCAAAACGCATCGTTCTCCCGAGCTTCTTTACAGTGCAAGGGCTTTGAATAGAAATGCTCCAAGCATGTACTTTTTACGGCAATATCGGTCCCAGAGTGAGCGAAACACGTGATTTTGTTCCCATGAAACTCCCGCTGGTTCAGAAGTATTTCGGAGATAAGAGTAAACTTTGATCATTTAAGCTAGCTCTAAAAACCACATAGGCAACTGTAACAATAGACTCAAGATGCATCTTTGCTCGACATGGACAACTGCATTTTTTTACTGAGCTAAAGAGCGGCCGAAAACGGACACATGGAGAGAGGGTAGGAAAGCACTACTCCAGGAAGGTGAAAGTTCACCAGGAGGGGCAAAGATGGCACCCCTGCCTGCTCCAGCTGCAGAGAGCCGAATGATGGTCGATTGGTTAGGGTGCTGGCTTTCGGTACCGGAGTTCATGGGTCCGAATCCCACTGTGGTATGGATGTTCGTAGCCATTCGGAATTGGCTGTAAGCTGTAGGTCCTGGTCTCATTAGCCTTCGTGTTGCAAAAAGTAGACCGTAGCACTCCAAACCAAACCAAACCAGCTGCAGAGGAGAGGAGCGACATTTTCCCATGGAGGCAAAAGCCTGGCCAAGAGGGGGGGGATTCCATCCCGGCCCTCGCTAACATCAGAGGAGGAGATGCCCGGTCGGAACAACAGACAGCAGATATTAAAGGAGAAAGTTGAAACCGAGAGAGACGCATGCAGGCAGCTAGGCATTTTTCGTATACCCAGGACGTTTCAGCCAGACATCGATTTTCATAAGAATGTACATATTTCATAGGCTCCTGTAAATAATAAATGTATAGTCTAGGATTTAATCATTGCAGTTATATAGTTGTTGGTAAGACTTGCTTTTAGCGAACCCAAACTACCTGATCCAGTAGTAATGGACGAGCAGGTACAGAAACGAGGCGTGCAGTCATCGGGGAAGACAGCCGCAGTCGCCCACGTATATAACAGCAGCAATTTAGTTATTGTTGAAGCAATACCATTTTAATGGGATAGAAAATTAGCTTTTACTCAGCTTTACTTTAGGGAGATGATTAAAAAGAATTTAATTCAGAGAACACTCCTTTATCTGACATTTCATGGCATGGAAATTAGGTATTACAAAATAAAAAGGGGGAAAAGGAGAATTCTAGATATCTATTTAAGGGTATTAAATTTGATATATGTATATACATATATGGCGAAAACTGTCTCAAGTCTAGTATACAGACTTCTTCCTGACAAGAGCAAAACATAATGCACAGTGGGATTCGGACCCACGAACTCCGGTACCAAAGGCCAGCACCCTAACCAATCAACCATCATTCGGCTCTCTGCAGCTGGAGCAGGCAGGGGTGCCATCTTTGCCCCTCCTGGTGAACTTTCACCTTCCTGGAGTAGTGCTTTCCTACCCTCTCTCCGTCTCTCCGTATGTGTCCGTCTTCCGCAGCTTTTAAATAAAATTCCACTGTTTTCTTCTATGGAGCCCCGACTGCATTACATTTAGGTTTATTAACTAGGCTACTCATTGCTCAGTAAATCCTGGCAATTAAAAATAATAGGGGCTAATTTTATGTGGTCGGCGTATTAATTTTGCCGCCTTACATATATAAATACATATATATATATATACTATATTGCCAATGATGACCGGTCACTCTCGATTTTAGACATTTTGTTGAACATCTAGAGAAATACACGAGGAATTATCCTGAAACCTCAGTCGTGTAAACAAAATGATAGCCGTTATATATTTCAGCACAGAATTTTTCTGAAAACCCAATAGGAGACCGTCAACAAATTGAACAACGAATATGTTTTGGATAACCCTGTAAAAAGTAATGTATGAAAAGCGTTAAAACTTTAGCACATGATTAGGATGCTTCTTGTAATAATCTGTGTTCATTGTTATGAGGATAGCACGTATACTTGAGGAAAAATTAAGGTTTTTGTAAAAACAATCCCAAATTTCTCCAAGTATTTTGTTTATAATTTAAAGAGTTCTCATTATAAAAAAAATGCTATTTTCAGGAGGCAAATATTGGATGAAAAATGAACAGGTTTACTAAATAATGTTTCACTGCGCTGCGCAGTGCAATCAAAATATAACGTACATAATGTATTAGCTAAAGGTATAGAGCAACTTGTGTGAATGTCCCAAACACACAGCTTGAAAATTCTGAAAGTGATCCCCGATAGAATAAGCTCAAAATCCGTTGTTCCCAAAAGGAAGTAAAAAGATGAGGTTTTATTATACGAAATGTTTAGTTCAGTGTTTTGGTGAACTTAGCCAGAGTAACTGAATATGATTTGCCAGAGGTTTAGGTTCGGGTGATTCATGCTGATCCCGTGAGAGCCCCATGGAACAAACAGAAAAGTAGAAAACGAAAGCTAAGAATTTTATTCTTGAGATTTGTTTCATTTCATTCAAGCAGTTGTGTTCTTGGATTAAAGCTTTTTTTTATCATAATATGAAATTATGATTGGAGAAAGCAATTTTATGTTTAGGATAAGTTTTTAATAAACTACATACTTGTTAATGTGTGTCCTCCTTTGTGTGAAAGTATAAACGTGAAACTTTTGGACAGGGTTTGGCATTTTGTAGGATATGGAACTTAAACAAATTTCATCTCTTGTAAAAGGAACCTCTTCACGACAAGGTTCTAGTGAGTTGATGTCAAATGCTGATAAAACCGTACTATTTTCTCCATCAATTCATCAAACAAAATTCTTATTTTAGATTGCCATCTCTTGTGTAAATACTCGGAGAGATCCAAAGGCCGATAATCTTCTGACAGTTTCTGCGATTTGAAAAAAAAGTGCATTTCTATGGAAGGCCAATGACACAGGCATGGCGCCAGATATACACATGTGATGTCTCCAGGTGATCAGCCCCTTTATGAGCACCCCATCATATAAACTCAGTCTGTCAGGGAATGTTTACAGTGCAGTTTTCGAGTGGTAGGTGACACTTAAGCGTTGAGGGAGCGTCTCCATAAAATTTATTTTTCTCGCTGAAAAGCAACTCCAAGCATGGTTTTCGGTATTAAAATGTGATTTATTCCTTTAAGTTTTAGCTATTCTTGAGCTAGGACCAAATACTGAGAAAAAGGGGTGTATGTTCTTTGAGCGGTGTTCCTCAAAGTTGTTGAAGGTAAGGAAACACATTCAAGATTTATGTTTCTCAGTAAACCCCGTTTATTGCTGAAAAATGATGTGCTGAAGTTTTAAAAATGTAAGTAAAGTGAATTAACACCTGGTAAAATTTTCAATCCGGCGTGCATATGCTCATGCCATTTTGCTCCTTGGCGAAGTTTTTTGGCTGATCTTCAAAACTCGCCAGCTGTTTTAACAGTTTTCCCTATATTTCAAAGGAATATAAAACTAAAACAGAAAGAGCCTAATAATTGTTAACCCATAGAACATACAGTTTCTTTTTAGGGACAGATAAAATACAACTTGTAGAATTTTTATGTTTTATCGGGTCCAGTTTTCCTTTTCATTGAATATAGATGACAATCCTGTGAACAATCTGTCAAATTTTTGAGCGTCCGCTGTTATTTATAACTTTATTTAGATAGACAGTTTTCAGGTGTTTTGATTTTCGCACATGAATTAACTTTTTCGGAAGGAACATTGTAACAAACAACCATATCTATTATAAAATTGTACTTTACAATACTATGTTTACCTGTTATGCCTAAAATATCTTTAATCACGAAATTTTTTCTTTGTTTTTTATAAAGGATATTTCATGATATTTAAAACAGCAGATAATAGCTAATGAAGAAGGTCTATAATATTAGTCAAGAAAGTAAAGTATGGGTAATGACAAAAAATAATGTATGCCATTTTCTTCAGAAGTACAGGACTGGTCAAAGTCATCAAGCTGGAAAGACAGGGACAGTTATAATTGGTACACAATAACCTTATATTTCCTTGTTAAAACCGAGGAAATTTTGGGCTTTTTATACGTATAAAGTGTGGAAATACATTGTTGGGCAAAACTCAAGCAACAGGTGGGTTTTTTGCCATAACTCCGCGATAAATCATCTGAGAGGCATGAAATTTAGAAATGAGGGAGAATATTATGTACATAAAAAATGACGAAAGCATCGGTGCTGAAAAGGGAATACAATGCATACGGTGTGGAATCAAACAAACACAAGCTTTATTGAACGCATAGTATTGTGACCCATGAATGTCTATCCAAGAGGAAGAACAACAAGAAGATGTTCATTAATATGGGATGTGCCCTCCCCTATCTTCAATGGTTGTTTCACCCTGTCTCCGCATACTCAGAACCAGTTGGTCCAACATTTCTTGCGGTAGAAGTGCCCATTCCAAAATCAGCATCTGTGTGAGTTGTTGGGTGTTCTCCGGAGGATGTAATGCGTCTCCCCAAAGCATCTTACACATGTTCGATGGGATTTAAATCAGGGCAGTAAGCTGGCCAATGCATTCGAGTGATATTTTCACTTTCCAGTACCTCCTCAACAGCAAGAGTCCGATGTGTCCGTGCACTGTCTGCATTACTGTGGACAGACGCCTTCACAAAGAAGGCCTATTTGCCCGTCGTCCTGAACGCTGCCTGCGGTTCAAATTTGGCCACCGACGTCGCCGTTTACAGTGGTGTAGAGATCACAAAAACAGGACAACTGATTAATGGAGTCTTGTCCTCTTTCGGATGAGAGTCGTTTCAGTACCAGAAACGATTTTCAGCGCATTTTGATTTAGAGAGAGGTCGGGACCCGACTTAATCCTATGCATCAATGAAATACACTGTTACGGTGGTCCTGTAGTTCTTGTCTGGGAAGGTATTATACTAAACGGGCGAACTGAGCTCCGCGTTTTCGACAAAGGTTCTGTAACCAGGTATCGCTATTGTGAGGAGGTACTCCTTCCCCATGTGCGTCTGTTTCGACTGCCATTGGCACAGACCTTTTTTTTATGGATGACAATGGTCATCGGATGACAGTCCACATCGGACTCTTGCTTTTGAGAAGCTACTGGAAAGTGAAAATATTACTCGAATGGATACGCCAGCTTACTGCCCTGATTTAAATCCCATCGAACATGCATGAGATACTTTGAGAAGACGCATTGCAGTACTCTTACATCCTCCGAGGAACACCCAACAACTCAAAAAGAAGCTGATTGCGGAGTGGGCCCTCCTACCGCAAGAAATGCTGGACCAACTGGTTCTGAGTATACGGAGACAAGGCGAAACAACCATTGCAGTTAGGGGAGGGCACATCCCATATTAAGAAGCATCTGCTTGTTGTTCTTCCTCTTGGATGGACAATCGTGAGTCATAAAACTATGTGTTCAATAAAGCTTGTTTTTGTTTGATTCCATACCGTATGCATTGTGTTCCTTTTTCAGCGCCCATGCTTTCGTCCTCCTTTACGTACATAATACTCTCCTTCATTTCTGAATTTCATGTCTCTCAGATGATTTCTCGTGGAGTTATGGCAAAAAACCCACCTCTTGCTTAAGTTTTGCACACCAGTGTATGTATCCAAGGAACAGATATAATGTATGACTTTCTTGATGACGTTTTCACCATTGGCAGTTCATTCAGGTATAAACTCTCACAAACGACTCTTTGCAAAACCTGCCTATCTAGGTTAAATAGTTGTCTGTGTCAACCAATCAGAAATTACTTACAAATCACGTGAGTAACGCCGATGACGTAGTTTAGAGTCAGAATCTATTTTTAGTTACTTATGAATCTAGAAGGAATCCACAAGTGAAGCAAAGATATGCGCTAAGAAAAAGATGCGCTAGAAAAGGATGCAAGAAAAGACAGACTCGGAAACGAAAATAATTCAAGATAGAAACAATTACGTTGGTTAATTTTTAGGATAATAATATCATTACACACACTCACACATATATACATCACGGACGAGTGGCTAAGGCATGGAAGACACTTTTGATTTCATATGTAAAAACTTCTGCATTGTAATCCTTCTATCCCTGGCTAACCATTTAGATACCCTTTGCTCTCATATATTGCCACGACGAGCGCGTGGAGGATGTTATCAGCCCAAGTTACAGCTCAAAACTGTCTCTTTTGGCGTTGCTACCTAAGCAAAATTCCTATGTCTACTTCCGTGTCAGCTTCTTTACTCTGTATAGCTCTACTCGAGGGTGTGTTTTTCTTCTATTACGTTATCGTTAATGAATTTTAAATATTTTTAATTATAAGTCGCTTAATTTTTAACCTCCATTTTTAAACCCGACATATATACATATATACATACATACATATATATATATATATATATATATATATATATAATGACAGAAAGAGCTCTCTAGTCCATACAATTTTAACAAACACAGTGTCTTGAAAACCCGCATCTTAACAAGATTTCTCTAACCCAATTAAGCGTGTAAACAATCAGTCTTATTTGTTGGTCCTTCGCTTTAAGTGAAAACAAGGCCTAATCCTAATGTCATCTCTAATTACGAAATTAAACCAGTCATGCTAAGCATGACAAATGACAGTTTAGTGAAGTAAAATTGTCGTTTGGGGCAGAGACTAATACATCGTGGGGATGTTAAGAATAGGTAATGAACTGCACTGTGAATAACTCCTTAACAACAGACTTAGGATAAAGAAGATCTTTTCCTGATCGTGGGATAACTTATTTTTGGACGAGGAAAACCTTTTCACGATATGTGGTATTTGTGAAAAAGTGTTATCGAAGATATGTTTTAATATTATTGCGTGTCATTAACCACAGGCAAGGCCAGCCCAAAAGGGCTCAATTAAAAGTGCAAATTATGCCGGTTGATTACACAATTTATATGTATATATGTATGAAGGGGAACGCGATTGAGAAATTTTCTAAGAAACTAAACAATTAAAACTATTTACTAGAATGATAAAGTAGAAAAATAAAGTTAACATTTAAATTTAATCTAGAATATTAACGTCACCAGAATTTTTTTGGAGAGGGTCCAAAGTACAGTGAAAGAATCATTAGGGTGCTAATCGTCGGTACCAGAGTTCGTGGGTTCGAATCCCACTGTGGCATGGTTTCTCGTATCCATTCGGAATTGGTCTTACGCAGTAGATCCTGGTCTCGTGTTGCAAAAAGTAGTCCGTAGCACTCCAAAACAAACCAAAGTATAGTGAGATTTTAATTTCATAAAACATATTCATTAGAGACATACAAAATATACACATGCATACATAAGTCTTGTACATTAATAGTTTAGCATGCATACATATACTCATTTTGTTCACAAGGCGAAATTTAATTTATTTATACAAATTTATTTGAAATCCCGTTGAGTCTTCTAATTTAAGTCCTAAGTTTTTACGAGGTTTAAACTTACCTGCAATACTAGAGTATATTTAATTTACGCTCCAGTATTTATGATATGAATTTAAACTAAAGTAATTTTTAAATTAACTCGGAAAATGAAAAAAATATTGAGAAAAGAATTATTTACTTTTACTAGCATATAGCCCGTAATATGACGGGATCATTAAAATTTTTAATTTTTCAGAATTGTAAAGTACCCTATGAGGCAGGTAAAAAAATGGTTTGTTTTTTGGCTGAGAATTACCCGGTATCAAAAATTTGTTTATCTTTACTGACCGCATGTTAGATACCAACCTTAATTTATCTTGTTATATTACGTACGTGATAGGATGGACAGTAGAGGTTTTAATATTGACAGTAATTATTTAACGGTATATATGAATGATGTCCAAAATTTAGCGTATCGATTGCAAACAGTGTGATTATGTATAAAAAACAAACACATAAACCATAAATATTTTACACATAAATATTTTCAAAGATATATAACTGAAACGCTAGTCCGGGAAATAGCTTCCAAGACTTTTATGGAAAAATGTGTTGTTAATAACGGTGATAAAATTTTCATTGCAACAAAAATAATCGAGGATTAAATTTAAAATTATCACATACGTACTTAAACTATTGTTTAAACCAAATATTAAAGAAAATTATTTACGTAATATCTAAGTTCAGTGATAAAACGTATGTAAATCATGCAGGCGATATTGAAACAATTTAAAATAAGAAATGATTAAATGAGATGGTTAAAGGAATGACATCATAATGATAGAAAAAAATGTTATTTTCATCTACTTATAATGTGATAAATTGATGAATTTAATCATCGCCTGCACTTAACCGGAGAAAATAAAACTTGAAATAATGGCATTAAATGATCAGAAAGGAGTGGAAAGGGGTGGATTTTGAACATTTTTAAACTCGCTTTGAATTTTGCTAACCCTAATTCATCAGGAATCCAATATGGATGCCTCTATCCATTCCAGGTCTAACCGCTTCATAAATTCGGCGACAGACAAACAAATAACTTAGGCTATTATAATATAGGGGATGTTTCTTTTTCGAACTTACATACCTTGTATGACAACAAAATTCAAAAACAGTATCACTTATTCAATAATTTATAAGCCGTTGTTCCTAAAATAGTAAATTAATTCTTGTAGCTTTTAAAGACAGCTTGTTTAAACCTTCCTCCGCATTTATAGTTATGTTTCTATGGAACGAAAAAAATTCTAAACTCTTATGACCATCTCTGTTTTGAAGATTATTTTTACATTTTTCATGCCTGAAAACTATCTTATCACTTGCAATGGAAACTAGAGACGTACATAAATTTTAATAAGTTAAAAAACTTCTACACTGCATGCACTGAAAATATTTCGGGGAGAGTCCAGATTCCCCAACCCCTCTTCTTCCATAAAAAAATCGTTGATCTAGAATGTGTATTTTCAGAACATCTAAAAGCATTAAACTTAACCATTCAAATGATTTTAATATTAACGAAATGGTTGTTTAGAGATATAGACTAAAATATCTAGAAATATCCTATTAATTTTTTTTATACCTCAGAATTTGTGCTTGATATCTTTATAACAAATACGCTGCTATAATACGTAATTTTTATTCCTGATACTTATGATTCTGGAAAAAAACCAAAGCGCTTTCGCTTGTGAAAGTTTGTACTTGCTTTGCCCTATGTGTATTTTCGAAACATCTAAAAGTATTAAACTTAACCAAGAATAATTCAAATGATTTTTATTTTTAATAAAATATTTTTTACAGAGATAGACTTAAATCGTCTAAAATATCGTATTAATTTTCCATTAATATTTTATTATTCATCAGATTTCGGGTCTGACATCATTATATCAGATGCACTATTATAATATGTAATTTTTATCTTTAATACTTAAGGCTCTTGAAAAGGACCCAATTGCTTTCGATTGTAAAAGTTTATACCTGTTTTGACATACGTGTATTTTCGGAACATCTAAATGTGTTAAATTGAACCAAGAATAATTCAAATGGTTTTAACTTTTAAGAAAATTATTTTTTACAGATATAGACTAAATGTATCTAAAATATCACATCAATTGTCTTTAATATTTTTTATTTCTCAGAATTCGTGCTTTGTATTTTTATAACAGATATACCGTTGTAATCAGTAACTTTTATCAATGATTCATACGGATTTTTAAACACTCTGTATTGATTTCACTTGTAAAAGTGTATTGGTTTTGCCTTACAAGCAAAATGGGAAGACTTCCCAATTTCCGAGAGCTGATGCTGTAAAAAGACATGCTGCTTATTTCTATTCTCTACTACCTTTCAAATTTTCTAGAAATTTATCTCAACATTCCCAAATGATTTCGTACTTCAAGCCACTTTTCACTAACTTGTGACATGTTCATGTCATTTAGATTTGTGTCACTAACATTCAGAATTGGAAACAAAACAACACTTAACTAGGACAATGCGCTTTCTTTTCCAGGTCAAGTTCATCTGTGAAGAGATCTAACTCACCAACAAAGTGCCAAATTTCTTCTTACAATAACCAAACTCTGATCCAAACCTCGCATACGTATCAAGACTGTAATTCATTTAAGTCATTTTATCTTCTCTTGTTACACGTTGCCTGTAGCAATAATGTCTTTTTTCGTGCTGAAGGATCTGATTTGGCGTATCATACGCAGTTGGTGACAACCAATTTATATGCGTTAAGAAGAGTTTTTAAATAACTTAAAATTTCTTCTTAATACTATCAAATTGTTGGAATGCTGTTGGAATAATGGATCTTAAAGTACAAACATTCATACATAGGTTCTACTTGTAGTCCTCAAATGTCAGTTAAATACGTCAGGCGAAACCAGCATTAACTTCTCTGTAGCTCTAACTGGGCTCACTCCGAAATGGGAGGCTCTGTTATAATTTTTAAGGTAGAGTCAGAACATAGAAAAGGTTATTTCTACAGCCTTCTCGGTGTTTCTGTGGCGTGAGTATTTTACTGCCAAAACTCAAGTTCTCCGCCATTGTCCCCACATGTGGGAAAATTCGCCTGTTCATTTTCATGTCGAGCATGTAACCACCAAAATTATAAAATACAACTCTTTTGAGAAGTTATTCCTTTGCAAATGCACAATTTTTAACAATAATATTGAAAATTTTGGCGAAATGTTAACAATTAAACTTATTCCTGTAATTTGACTGAAATAGGAGGTCTTTTTATAATTTTAAGCTAGTGTCAATACATATAAAATTTTCCCACTCTCTTCTCGAAGTTTCTGTGGCTTCTCGAATTCTAGTGTCGAGAAACTGATTATCAAAATAACAAATTTTTGTGGAATAAATTGGAATCAAATGACTTAACGCAGGCATGTATCTTGTCGCTAGTTCTCAGTTTGATGCAAAGCTACATATTGTTGGCATATATTAGACATTTTACAGAAGAATAACTAAAATATTATATCACGACCACCTCCCTATAGCCGTGATATCTTACTATTTCTGGAATTTTCTACAGCTTAAGGAACTACTGGAAAGCAGCTGTTTCTGTTGTAGTTGTTTCTCATGCCACTTGGACAAACCGAGCATGAGATCCCGCAGGAATTCGTATTAAGGCGAAGGGGTGCGACTTTCGTTTTAATGAGCACCATTAAGGTGAAAGAATGATTTCGTTCAAGTAGATCATCGTAATTTTTTAAAGCAGGGACTAAGCAGAAGACCCATAGACTTGGCCTGCCACCCCCAGAGATATTAATTGAAAACTTGGAGAACATTCTGACCACGAACCTATTTTACGTGCCCCAGTCACCTTTACTGAACACGACGGATGTTAGGCCAGCTAGGATTCCGAACCCGCAATATTTCAGTTACGAAATCTTTGCCTTTGCCGACTGAGCTACCGCAGCTCACAGAAGCTGTTTCTAATGCAGAGCATGAATAAAAGGTGAGAAGATGGCTTTGATACGACTCTCAAAAAAAGGAAATTTGCATGTGTTTATAAATTGACAAAACGTTGAAATAAATGCATTGTATCTTATGATAATTACTTAGGATATTTCCACATAAAAATTACGATTAATTTCAATTTTTTTTATATATAGTCATCAGTTATTAAACAACCCTCTCATTTATTTTACTCAGAAATAGGATTGCAGAGAAAACAGATCACCGAATGAGTAGGTTGTGCTCTTAGGTAGGAGAATTCGTGGATTTGAATCCCACTGCTGCCAGGGAGTTCGTAACTGTTCAGAATAAGCTTTAAAGCATTGATCTCAGTTTCATTAGCCTTTGTGTAAAAAACAGTAAAGCGTAACTCTCCAATCAAACCGCATAAAAGACGGGGGTGTAATTGTAGATGTATTAAGTCTTTAATATGAGCCTCCGCAGAGTCTCGATAGCTCAGTCGGCAATGGCGTAGATCTCATAACCGGAGAGTTGGGAGTTCGAGGCAGCCAAAGAGACGCCATGTTCACTCGCTCTAAGTTCAAAGAACAATGTTGTTCATCAGTTCGAATCCCGCTGCTGGCATGAATGTTCGTAGCCATTCGGAATCAACTTTAATCAGTAGGTCCCGGTCTCATTAGCAATCGTGATCAAAACAGTAGATCGCAGCTTTTGAAATCGAAACCAAACACTAAACCTCAATGTTCAAATGATACCTTTAGAAATGTTAGGCCAAGCCCGGAGGTCTTATTCTATATATATATATATATATATATATATATATTAAAGCTTACAAATCGATGAAATTCCACTGGCTTCGCCAATCTCGTTACCTGTTCTATCAGATGTAAAGACATCTGGTAGAACAGGATCAGATACAATTAAAGCAAAATAGATGAATTACATAAAAAAGCAAAACAAAAAATTTTAAACATAAATTTGGAATGAAGTAACAATGATTCAAATATGTCAACTGCTATATACTTAAAAATTGATTGCATTTAAGTGTCAAAATTGATTTTAAAGAGACATAGTAACTTAACATAGTAATTGACGTAATGATGTAACCATACATATTTAATAGTAATCTCTTTTCTGTATGAATATAATTTTATTATTTATTGAATAGCCCTCGTATCTAATTGTTTTTAGAAAATTTAAGCTTTTGTTGCCAACCACGAACATTCATTGTAGGAAAATACATCTTATCTGGAAACGCAGTCATCTAGCTTTCGTGCTTCCACTTTCGTAAAACAAACTTACGCGAAGTTAAAAGATTTATGTCTCGAATTTATCTCTGGCTTTACGGGTTTTAAAACATCTTGATATGATATGGCGGCAAAATCTTTAAAAACGCGTTTAAGTTTCAGAAGTAAGTGTATTTAGGAGCTAAATAGGAAATATACGTATGTATGTCAGGCTTGAATCCTACTATCCTTAACACACATCCAGTTATATATATATATATATATATATATATATATATATATATATATATATATATATATATATATATATATATATATATATATATGCATAGTTATATAGCGTGTATGTGTGTCTATATATTTGTGTAATCTTCTGTAATGGAAAATCGCATTACAGCTTTCTGCATGTAAGGAAAAGTAAACTAGATCGGGAAATCAATGAAGGTATTTTATATTAAACCCCTAAGACACCCCAAGAAAATTCTCAGGAGTTTTCAAATCTTAAATCAAGGGCTAAAATTCCAGCGTCCTTTTGTTTTCTCTTTTTTAACCTCTAAACTAAAGTGACCACTGGGGCTACAGTTCATGCCCTCAGAGAATGGGTCTGACCAATTACAACTCTACATTGCCCTAGCGAACAATTTAGGAAATTTCCAAACCAAAAGGATATGCACGCTATCGGAGGCAGATTTTCCTAGAGATTTTCCCACAGATTTTGGCTGAGATGTTGACCCAGGTTTCAAGGGCCTGTTACTTATAACTTCATGTTAGCTGGCCTCTCAGTTTGCCCTGTTCCTATGATGAACTGGGAACCTGTCCTCCAACTTTCTGTTAATAAAGATCTTTAACTAAAATGGTGTCATTTTTATGGGCCATGACTGCAACCACCCATCGTGAAGTCCGTCTTATTACATGTATATATATAAACATATATGTACCTATGTATATACATATAAATTTAAATATGTGCATAAATATACACATATTTGTATAAATATGTACTTTAATAAAAAGTAAATTAATTCTTTATTTCTTTATACATTTATTTATTCATTCATTTTTCATTTTCTTTAATTCATTTTTAACAAAAATGTCCATTCATGTTCAAAATGAAGATAATTTGTATATTTTGTCAAATTTTGGGTAAAGAACTGCGTGAAATATAAATTAACTGCTCTTAGACAAGATTGCAAGTATTGTACGTCGAATATGTACTTACTACATATATGTTTGGGTAGAAAAAGTAGAGGAATAAATTTTATAAGCGCATTTCGTTCGCAAGACAAATTCTTTTTCCTTTTTTACCCCAAGCAATCGATTAACCCTTTCGTTGGGCATTTATTTCTCACTCCACGTTTCCAAACTTTCGAAACAGATCTGCTAATTTTATTCAATCGATCGAACAATTGATGACAGCGCAAAACCGAATCGGGAATTAGCCTTTCAGTCGTTTCAATAACAAGACAAATATATTATAATGGGTTTTGGGCTTCCCACAGGTGTATTTTGTAATATCGTGTAGGTGAGAAGTAATCTTCCCACGCCCCACGAAAGGATTAAATTCAAATTCTAACAATAAAAATGAGTAATCACCAGCATTAAGATGATGGAAACGAGGTGGTGAATTATGCGGAGGCGAGCCTCGATTCCAGATTTGTAGAGAGTTTAATTGAAGACAATGCGTCATGTCCAACTAATGGAAACAATTCCAGGATACTGTATCCATAGAGAGAAAGCTTAAGAAAGGTCTTCCAACAGACACGACACGGCGGACAGAGATCACCATCGAGGCATAACAAGTCTGTAAGATCTTCTCATCTGTCTCGTGACTACTATGAGGTCACAGGAACCCGAGTTTCAAGGTCGACTCTTCCCGGAAGATGTTATGAGAGGATTGTTTGCAAGAAAATATTATATTTGCATTTCGTTCACTTCTACAAACAAGAGAGTTAGTTTAGCATGGAACAGAGAGCATAGAGATTGGAATGTGGATCAATGTGCAACAGTTGTCTTTACTGATGAGTCCGGGTGTAGCCTAAAACCGAGCCTAAGCCGATTCTCGACGTACGTGCATATGAAGAGACCAAGGAATCTGCTTACTTTCCAATGTTCGTGAAATCGACCATTATGGCGTCAGAAGTTTAATGGCTTGGGCAGGCTTTTTATTGGATGGTCACACACTTCTATGTTTTAAGAGGCACTGTGACTACTGTAAGGTACAGAAATGAAGTCTTGAAGACATATCTCCACCTTTTCAGAGGTCCGGTAGGCCCCGAGTTTATTTTAAGGAACGCGAAGCCACACAGAGCTCTTCTGGTCGACGAATTTCTAGAAAGTGAAAGTATTCGTAGAATGGATTGGACAAGCAGATCTCCAGACCTCAACCCTACAGAGCATGCCTGGGACGCTCTGGGAAAGGCAATTGCAACTTTCAATATCCCTCCGAGAGTTTGAAAACAACACTGCTGAACCAGTGGGACCATTTATTACTTGAATTCCTAAGTGACATTTTGGCGAAATGCTAATTGCTATTTCGTATAACAATTCCGACAATGCGGTGAAATCTCTTAGCAAATAAGTATCATATGGGAACCGTCTGCAAATTCTGAAGGACGTGCAGTGAATTGATCACAGGAGGTCGAAATTTTATCAACCCTGGTATTAGATGTATGTTTAACACTAGATTGCCCAAGGAAGTCATTTTAACAGCTTTTTAATTTAGATTAGAAAAACAATTATGTATGTAATAACACAATCTTTTAGAATTTTGTGACTTTTTGTGCAACATAAAATTGCGTTTTATAATATGTTGTGCAAAAAGTCACAAAATTCTAAGAAATTGTGTCATTATATACATTATTATTTTTCTAATTGAAATTAAAAAAACAGTCAAAATAAATTCCTTGGGCAATCTAGTGTGACGTCGCTACACCCCATTGGCTTCACAAAGAGGTTTTGTTAAAGCCCAGGCCAACGTGACTTTCTCTCTGGGTTTTTGACATTAAACTACAAAGGGTTTTCGCTTCGACAAGCCTTGAGATGTCTGAGGTGAATATAAGGTTGGACGTGACGCCAAATTTTAGACTCTCAGGTGCCAATGAAAAAACCAATCGGAGGCTAGCAAGGGAGTGACGAGGGAAGGAATAGCCAATGGACGGTCAGGCGGCGCGAGTTTTCGCCGGAGAGATTCCCTACGAGAGACGAGCGAATGCGACGACTTGTCACGGTTGGTTTTTTGGAAAGCATTTCTCCAGTTTTGTGTGGGACTCAAGTTGTTCCAGTTGTACCCGTGTACAACAGTATCTGTCGGCACCTGACGACAGATTGTTTTTTTATGTTCGCCTTGAACCTAGGACTTTTAGGTACGTACCAGCTCACCTGAGATCTGTGATTTCCATTTGGAAAATTTGTAAATAGCTTCTATTTAATAAAGAAAAAAAGTTGTTATTGTTATAAGCTGTACGTCGTGTCACAACTACTTCCACACCCACACTACCCCAGGATCAGTGACGTTACACGAGTGTTAATCGAACTGGAGCAACATTTAGGTGAAATATTGCTTGCTCTCTCGTAGGACAATACCGGCAGAGAAGTGAAATCTCTTAGCAAATAAATATGACATAGCTCATTTCGGAGGACTTCTGGTGAACTGGTCAAACGCTGTAGAAGCCTTATTCAGCCTTATATTAGAGTCGAACTGGAGTACCATCTTGGTGAGAAATAATTTGCTCACTCACAGAACAATTCCTACAACGAAGCAAAATCTCTTAGCAAATAAATATCTCACACCCACTTGCATCCGGGAGCGTTACATTTAGTTCTTCATTAAGTAAGGACGCGTCAACAATTTCCAGAAACGTAAACGGATGGACTCCCCGTTACTCCCGTTTATTTTTCCACTTTTTCTCACTTCCGGCTGCAATAACTACATTCCTTTCGCTCACAAAACATTCGAGTCTGAAAAAACACCTACAACACTTTCGCGAGAAACAACCTCGCGCGCCCGCGTTCTTCCATTGCATGTGGTAGGATTTCTGGGCTCCGGACCAAATCGTCTATTTCGGGATCAGAGGGATTGTTCTCTCCCGCCCTTCCCCCTTTCAACTTCTTGAATGAACACTCTCTTCAGACAGAGAAAGTTCAACCTGCTCGTTGGTTTGTGACAGACGTTCGTTCTTCTTCCTCCGCTTATGGATTAGGGGCTGTGCATTACAAGGCGTGGAATAGTGTTGAAACGGGATAATTCAACATCATGAAGCCAGATCGGTGAGTGGTGAGATTTTTGGAGACTACTCATTTTGGAGTTATCAATCCCATCAGTTTATTCTGGTTTTCTAATAACCAACTTGAATGCTTCATAGGAGTTTAGGAGAAAATTCCCGTAGTGATAGATTGGTGATTGGTGACATATTGAAAGACATTACTAGTGTTTAGTAATCTAATTTTACTGCAAAAGTTGGTTTACATTTTACTAAAACTTGATTTACCAAACCAAAATTGGGAAAAAGATGAACGACCTTTTTGACTTTATTCAGTACTCTCATAAAGCCGAATTAGTGATCAGTGGCCACTCTAGTGGTTAAATTGCGTCTTACAAGGCAAATTATCCAAGACAAATTTATTTATATTAACTATTTTAGTTATAAATAAGAGGTTCACAACCAGATTGAATCAAGTCCATTTATTCTTTTGCAAAATGAAATCGTTTACTAAGGTTAATAACTTGTTATTTGATATGTATGCATATGTACGTATAGTAGAACATACCTTAGTTATTAAGCATTTTTCGAAATAAATTTAATTTCCAGAAATTAGTTATGAGATAGAAATTTTAATAATTAATTTCGGTATAGTATTACAAATGGACAGTTCATTTTGGTTGTGAATTCCTCATATATTACTCTCTCTTTCTCTCTCTCTATTATTTAGTTTACAAGTTGTGTGGTTATTTAATTCTTATTGGCTGTGATAATGGATAGAACTCCCACTTGCCTCGCTGTTTCGTTGGTTGGGAGAGCAAATGCTAAATCTTCAGTTATCATTAGCCAAGATGTTTGTAACTAATCAAAGTGCCGTAGAGGGCGAAGGAAAAATCCCAACCACCCACCACCTGGCTAAAACATAGTCAGAGACATTAAAACACACTACACAATATTTATTAACTTTCATAAGAAAAGGTTACTTTGGTCAAAACCCAATGAAAACTAATGTACGCAGCACATGGAGAAAACGGAGTAGTTAAGAAAAACAGTTAAGGCAAAATAACAAAATGAAATATATTAACAACAAAAGGTATTGCCAGAATTAAAAACTAAATATTATAAAAAAAATGGGGCATTTGGTTGGAAGCACTACTGTCTATTCTTTTACTACACAAGAGCTAATGAGACCGAGACCTACGGTTTAAAGCTGATCTCGAACAACGAAGAGTTTCATGCCTACAGTATGAATCCATGAATTCTGGGTACCGAAAAGTAACACCCTAAATATTTGGCCAATATTTAGCTCCATTGAAAATTATTTAGGTAATCAACTCTCTAGATAATTGGATTGACAGAAAAAGAGTGTCTAACATATGAAAAGCGTTTATTTCATATTGGTTTGATAACTTCTTTAAACAATGATTACTTTTTTGATTACTTGTATATCGTATTCAATATCACTGCCTGATCGCATCAGGCTGTTTCAAGCAGATTTTGAACGGGTGTGAACATGTAGGCTACAAATAAAATTCGAACACGCGAGTTTTGATACCAAAGAGCAGCATTCTACCCAATCGGTCATCGTTCTGCTCCTGCCACGTTGGAGGACGTGGGTTCAAATCCTACTTAAGGCTTGATTGTCAATCTGTGTTGTAAAGACAATGAGTAACCGATATTAAAACTGCTAACTGGTTCTTGAAAAAAAATAATAAAAGGACATATCCTCTGGATTATAAATTACTAAATAAATCTTACTGTAATGTGTGAAAATACATGTACATATATGTATGTGAAGTATTAATCAAATAGGTTAAGTAAATACTAAACAATAAATTTTAATTTTATTTAATAAATGAAATTTTATTTACTTGTAATATAAAACTGAATATATTTTACTTGTGTCATTCTACCATTTACAGAACTATATTATATAACATTAAAAGAAAATGTATATGTACACAGTACAAACTAAAATATATTGAGAAAGGATATATGACACATCTTTTTACTTTTTTTTTACAAAATTGGTTACCTTGTAATACATCAAAATTAGAAAACAGTAATCAGTAATTTTTAACCTACCTTTTTACAGTAGTAAATTAATTCTTCTAGCTTTTAAGGTCAGCTTGTTTAAACTTTTCTTCGCATTTATAGTCATGTCTAGTCTACAAAATATTCAAGTAATTTCTATTATTTATAAATTTCCAAATTAGATCGACGATCAGTGATTTTTTGAAGAGTACACATCAATATACTTTTCATCAAATACATAGGGTGAAATCATGAAAAATTGCTTTACCTGTTATAAAACTATATTTTACAGTACTTATTTTGTATGTAATGTCAAATAAGTCTTTATTTCCGATGTGGTTTGATCTAGTCCCACTTGGTCATACAAAGCCCGAATGAGCATTGCTCTTTCGAATTAAGGCAGAAATGTGCACCTTTAGTTGCTAACGAGCACCGTTAAGGTGAAATTACGACTTTGAACACATACGACACAACCTTTTTAGGGGCCGGTCGAACTCATTCATACACTACTTCATCCTACGGCAAATCAGAATTTAGATCTAAACTAGATACCAACTCTTTCCTGATTCAGAGCCGAACGATGGTCGATTGGTTAGGGTGCTGGCCTTCGGTACCGGAGTTCATTGGTTCGTATTCCTCTATGGCATGGATGTTCGTAGCCGTTCGGAATCGGCTTTAAAAAGTAGGTCC
The DNA here is from genome assembly GCA_032207245.1 of Pardosa pseudoannulata. Taxonomy (NCBI): domain Eukaryota; kingdom Metazoa; phylum Arthropoda; class Arachnida; order Araneae; family Lycosidae; genus Pardosa; species Pardosa pseudoannulata. The sequence continues at coordinate 327,807 of CM063500.1, read as the reverse complement.
CGGTCTCATTAGTCCTCGTGTTGCAAAAAGTACACCGTAGCACTCCAAAACCAAAGCCAAAATCCTTGATTCAGTACCCCCAGAGGTATAATTTGTTATGGGAACTTAGAGGACTTTGCAGTCACGACGTATTTAACGTGCCCCAACTGCCATTAGCAGCAAGGCTGTCTTTTGGCCTAGACGAGGACAGAAATCGCCACCTTTCGGTTACGAGACTGACGCTCTACCAACCAGGTGACTGCGGCCGTTATTTCCGATGTTTTTTCCTTTTTACAAATGGCATCCCTTGATGTTTAAAACGACAGCTGATTACTAACGTAACGTGCTGTAGCATTCAAAGTTGTTTATACCTCATATTTATTTTATTTCATTCAGTCCCTAATAACTTTAAGAAATGTAAAATGACTCGGGCATTAAAGTCATATGCCCCGAAAGAATGTGAAATTTCTCAAACTGTTGACCAGTTGTGTTGCAAAGAAATATTTTTACTCTTTCATGGTAGAAAGCTATTTTTCAACACGCCGTAACAACCAGGGACGTAGACACATTTTAATAAGTTTAAAAAATTCTGTAATGCATACATTGAAAATATTTCGAGAAAGATTCAGACCCCCTTCGTGTAAATACGTTCTTGTCTGCTTTAGAAGACAAAAGGGAAAGAAGCACAATTCTACATTGATGACTGTTTCTTGATAGTGAAAAGTTCAAGAATAGGAAATAAACATTGACTACTTCCTAATACTTTCTTTATCTTTCTTTAATATTTGTTATTATCCGAGGACAGTTTGATAATAGCGTGTTTTAGAGTGACAACCTTGTATTTTACTGTCTGTTTAATATTCAACGTACAATAACAAAGTGATTACCAACACGATGAGATAAGCGATTTATGTCATTGCGTTCCTTTCTGCAACACGATTATCTCTGTTCCTGTTTAGAGATATATGGTTTTATGAGAGAGGTGGTAGTTATTAAAGATATATGGTTTTTACATTATTTGTATTGAATAGGAAACATTTGGACTTTTTTTCTTAAGGGGTATTATACCTTCAACAGAAAATTGGTACAGGCTGAAAATAAATCTATTATAAGTACCAATCACAGGTTTTGAAATATATTTTATAATTATAGAAACATTTTGGGGTATCCAAAACTTGTTCTATATGTTATGAAGTATGAAATTATTCCTCTTAGTTGATTACATTGGAAAGTATAGAACAGTGCTAACGGTAGCTCAGTCAGCGAATGCAACGTTCTCGTACCTGAAGGGTTGCGTGTTAGCGCCGACCTAAGATCCGACATGTTCATTAATGATAACTGTGGCACGAAAAATAGGTTCGTAGTGAAAGTGTCTATTTTTCAAACGGTACCTCTGGGGGTGGAATGCCAAGCCTGGGAGGTCTTCTATTTGGTTACCTGCTTCTAAATTACGAAGGTCGACTTAGCTAAGACGTTCTTTCACCTAAGTGGTGCTCACCAAACGATAGACGTACCCCTTTGTCTTAATTCGTGTGGCTTCTGGCCCACGTGCTTGGCGCATCCAAGTGGTATTGACAACAACAACAGCAACATAAAAGATTTAATGCAGAAGATTCTAAAACGATACTTTATCACTTTTCGTAAGATTTGATAAATTCTAACTAACAGATAACCCTAAAATTTCTTCTGTTTATATATGTGTTACATATAGCATTACATCAGTATCATTCAAGTAGTTAAACAGTAAGATCTCTAAACTTTCGCAGCCACCCTAAATAAATCAAACATATGGATCATTGAGAATAGAATTCCTTCCAACCTTCCCAAAGAAAAGATTAAGCTAATATTTGTTACTTAACTCTTTAATACCCGAGTCATTTGTGCCGATTGTATATCGATGCATATCTTAAATCGAAGTTATTATGGATTGCACAGAATAAAATAAATAGGAAGTTTAAGCAACTCTGAATATTACAGCACGTCACGTTAGTGATCAGCTATCGTTTTAAACATTATAGGATGCAAGTTACGAAAAAGGTAAAACTTCGTGAAAAAAATTATTCGGTGTTACATTTAATACAAGTATTGTAAAATGGAGTTTTAATAAAAGATAAAGAAATTTATCATGATTTCAATCTATGTACCTATCGACGTATTCAAAGTTATTCTTTATTTATAGTGTATTATAAATGAGTATATAACAAAATCCAATATTATTTAAAATATATACCGCATTAACATCTTTAAAATTATTTTTCATATTCACAGTCTTGAGTCTAGAGACCCTTACTTTAAAAGTATCAAACAAGAAAAGTATTTCCTTTCATTTTCATTGTCTTTCCCGATATCCAAATGGTAGAGCGCAGATCTCCGATACTGGATGTTGTGGGTTCGAATCCCACTGTTGGTGTGGATACTCGTAACCGTTCGGAATCGACTTGAAGTAATAGGTCCCGGTCTCATAAGCCCACGTGAGTTAAAAAAGTAAGCCCTGGCGCTTTACATAGAATGTTATTATTTAAATATTTCTTTCTATTCTTTTTGACTCATTTTTAAAACCTATTCAGACAAGTAAAATGATGACAGAGTCCTAAACAAACGATTTAAACGAACGCAATCACGATAAAAATGTTTTTATGCATTTCTATTTTTAATATTGTAAGATGTTGTTACATCATATGTTAAGCAATATATATATATATATATATATATATATATATATATATATATATATATATATATATATATAGGTAAAAATAAGGATTTCAAGTCCCCTTAAGCGCGAAATAAATGAATGCCTTCCTTTTTTTAGCAAAAACTATTGTTTTCCAATTTTCCAATACTGGCAACGTTTAGTGATTAAGGTATCTTATTTTAATCTGTATAGCCTTAAAACCTAATAAAAATACTTCGAAATACCCTTGGTTGAAATGGGGTAAATACGAAAAAGCTTTCAATGAAATTGCATTGCTAATAATATTCCCGCTATAATTTAATCACTTCGGGGCTTTTTCTCTCATTTTCAAAACAAGTAGGGAAGAAGTAAAAAGAATCACGGAAAGTTATGGATTATCTGATAAGATAATTCAATTATTTTCAAAGATAGGCTTTTTATAGTCCGGAATATCGCCGTAATTACTTGTCTTTATTATCGTTGAGAGATGATCACGCAACTAAGGTTATTTCCGGGGAATAGACTTGTTTATTTCTATAAAATACATTCTTAGCACAAAAATGCTGATCGGTGGCAGTTAAACAACAGACAAGGATGTAAGTTGGGCTGAAAATTTCGTAGGCTAACATAGAAAAAAAACTTTTTTTGATAAAATTTGATTTTACTATTCAAAGTTGTGGCCTTTAAGGGCGATACAACTATTATAGCGATCATACAATTTTATATTACCATTTTTATAGTACGATTTGTCTTTAGCCTCAAAATAGGTTTCAATTTCGGCTATTAATTCTTCATCGGCGCTAAATTTATTTGCAGCGAGCATTCTATTGAGGTCTGAACACAGAAAAAAGTCGCTGTGGGGGGGGGGAAAGGTCAGGTCTGAAGAATACGGCAGATGCGGAAGCAATTCGAAGCCCAATTCATATAATTTTGCCTTCGTTTTCACTGACTTATGACACGGTGTATTGTCTTGATGAAACAGCACTTTCTTCTTCTTTAAATGGGACCATTTTTCCTCTATTTCGTCCTTCAAACGCTCCAATAACACTATGTAATAGTCGCTGTTGATAGTTTTTCCCTTTTCAATAGAGTCTATGAATAATATATCATGCCATCCCAAAATACTGATGCCATAACCTGGCTAGCCGACTGTTGTGTCTTTCCATGTTTTGGAGTTGGTTCATCACGAGCAATCCACTCGGCTGACTGTCGATTGGACTCCAGTGTGAAAGGATGAAGCCATGTTTCCTCTACTGTCACATATCGAAGCACAAATTCGTGATTATTACGATTAAACAGCTTCAAACACAGATCAGAATCATTTATTCGTTGTTGTTTTTGGTCGATTGGAAACGCGCGCCGCACCAACTTTGCTCAGAGCTTTCGTATAGCCAAATATTTTTTCACGATATATCCAACACTTTCCTTTGATATCTTTAGAGTCTTAGATATCTCGATCAACTTCACTTTACGGTCAAACTTTTTTATGTTTTCGATGGTAACAGTCTCTTTGGGGCGTTCGCTGCTTGCATCGTTCTCGGTTCTCGTTTCGACTGGTTTAAATTTAGGAAAACACTTTTTAACAGTTGATTTTTCTGGTGCAGAGTCCGAATAATGCTTATCAAGCGCTAAACTATCATCTCTAGCTCTTTCTCATCTGCCCTTTACCACCTTTTTGACTTTTGTAATATCTCGCTCGCTGAAAGAAATCTCAGGATTGACGGGCTAAGCCTGCATAATACTGTTGTTCTTTGTCATGAAGGTCATGAATAGTCGATTTTAGCTTTACATTTTTCTTTTTGGTCCAAAACAACTCAACTAAAGATAGTAAATGTGAAAAATATTAACATTGCCTGTTATTATAAACTAGCATATTGCCCGTCATACGACGGGATCAGTAAAGTTTTTAATTTTCCAGAATTGTAAAGTACCCTACGAGACAGATAATAAAAATGGTTTGTTTTTCGGCCGAGAATTATCTGGTACACGTTCAATAATTTGTTTATCTTCATACTCCTCTAAAGTCTCCCGATACTGTGAATGCAGTTTAGAATTACGTTGAATTTATTTAGAAAGATAATTCAAAGTTTTCTTAGCTACGTCGAAATTATCGTTGAGTTCTTCCCAAATTTTGCCACATTAATTAATGGAAGTAAAGGAATGAAATTATCATTTCCACTACACTCTGTAGTTAGATAAAATTTCTTGTTAATACCGGTGATAAAAGTTTTATTGCAACAAAAAATAATCGATGATTAAATTTAAAATTATCACATATGTACCTAATTTATTATTTAAGCCAAATATAAAAGAAAATTATTTACGTAATATCTAACTTCAATGATAAGGCGTATGAAAATGATGCATACGATATTTACATAATTTAAAATAAGAAATGATTAAATGAGATGATTAAAGGAATGACGTCATAATGCTAGAAATATTTTTTAAGGGGTGGATTTCGAACATTTTAAAGACTACAGTATTTTTTGCTGTGATATGAAGCTTATTTATACCAGTTTATTTTAGAATCGGATCCATAGGCGAAGGTAAACCTTACTCGCTATGAATTTTCCTAACCCTAACTCATCAAAAATCCAATATGGATGCTTCTTTGATAGAAGCATTCCAGGTCAAACCGCTTCATAAATTCG